>VZTX01012642.1:0-47787 GCA_013400915.1 Pardalotus punctatus
GGTGGCGGAGTATCCCCGGCTGCCCGGAGCGCCCCGAGCCCGCCTCCCCGCCCCGCTTGCGGTGGTGCTGAAGGGGGAGCCCCGGGGCGGGGACCGGGCTGCGCCCCGTTGCCCGCGCACCCTCCGCGTGCGGCCCGCGGCGGCGGTGCTCGCGCAGCGGGCGGGACATCCCCGGGGGGCGGTCCCGAATTCCCGGTCACCCGCTCTGGGTGGTGAAAGGACGCTGTAAGGCGTTATTCACTGTCCATTTTTTTTCCGAAGCGGAGGCAGATATGCCCCGCGGGCACTGGGCACGGACGCACCGACCAGACACCCCGGACACGCACCGTGTTTATTTTTGTTCCGTGTAGGGAATTTTTCTAGGATTTTTCTCCACCTTTTTTCCCAGCCATTTGTTCTTTACAAAGGCAAAGATTAAAAGGAACACAGTATTTTTTTTTCTCTTCGTGAACAACTTAAAAGTGGCACAAAAAGCTTTGCCTGTTTCCAGGAAGTTTGATCTTGAGCATATGATAAATCTGGCACTGCTGATGTCACACTTACCCGTGGTCACCGCTGGGTTGTGTTGTCTGAACTTTTGGTAACTCGGCAACATTACGTGGTTATTTTTAGTGATGACATAGCACATACAATGGAAGAATCTTGTCAGGAGCTGGGCAGACTGATGAAAGGAGGTGAAATCTCTTTAATGGCATGAATTCCATTGGGCTTGTGCAATGCTTATGTTTCCTGGGAACAAAGAGAGCAGGTTTTTAGAACCATTTTGCTTTGGATTAAGATCAATGTGTGAGGGTTTTAAGGAAATTTCCTCTTCAATAGAAGTGGTCCATGGAATTGTGTCTTTGAATTCAAACCTTTTAGTCCAGTCCCAAGTACTCAGAAGCATTCCCACAAACAGTCCACTTGGTGAAGTCTTTTTTGTCCTTCTGTTATGGGACATGTCTCTGCTGATTTATGGTCTTCACTTAGGAGCAACACCTTAGAAAAGCTGTACTTGTTCACTAACTGTTACTCCTGCTTATTTCCTAGAATGGCGAGAATTTCTGCATTCTGGATGAGCAGAGGTTTGCCAAGGAGCTGCTCCCCAAGTACTTCAAACACAACAATATTTCCAGCTTCATACGGCAGCTCAACATGTGTAAGCATCAGCGGTGCCTATATGTTCTTGTCTGCCAAGTTCATAGCTACTTGGCTTCAGTTTGGATTTCTTTAAACAAGCAAATGGACTTGGCAAGTCTTTCATCCCTGAAAACCTGAGCTTTGCCTTGAGTTTGCTTTGCAAAAGAAAAGACTGATGGTAGAGCTTGCTTTAGTGTTTGGGTTTTGTGTTTTAGCTCCAAGTCCTTTTGAATAACAGCTGTAAGAATATGTGCTGGTGCCTAAAGGTAGCATGAGGTTTCCTGAGCTCCAGTGATGCTCTTGCAGCAAGCGTATGGGTACCCAGGGGAGTAGAGGCTGTGTGTACTCCCATACACCTAGAATGTGAAAAAAAGTCACCTCACAGGGTTTTGGGGCTGCCACTGCTCTTGCCCCCTCTGTTGTGTTGGACCCAGATCAGTCCTGCTGATGGGCCATGCTGGACTACATTTCTCATTATGTTTTCTGTGCTCAGCTTGTGAGCATTGTGTGGCAGCATTGCATAGCATGGGTACAGCATGGCCAGGCAGAGGGGTGCAGTGAGGGTGACTCAAGGGCACAGTGCAGCACCCAGCAGGAATAACTGCAGAAGCTTCTGGGACCCGTGGAGGGACAAACAACACAGGAGATGTGGCCTTAGGTAGAATCTCATTCAGACTGATGGGGAGGAGTTCTCTGTCCTTGCCCAGCAGCTTTGCCTGATCTCTCTAGCTGATGCCTGTATAGCTTTTGCCAGACATGAGAGAAAGCACATCTGTTTAGTCTCTAGACAGAAGGTAGATGCTGCCGTTTGTGTCACGTGCTTGTGATTGCGAGACCCATCACTTGAGTGATGGATGGTAATGCAAAGAAACAATTGTCTCTTCCTTTGTAGCCAGGATGAATGGGAAAATCAAAATATTCCTATGAAGACATACACTGTAGTAGCAGCCTCCGTTTCCTGCCAGACCTATTATGGCTTTCTAATAGTTGGAGTGCATTAATTGTGTTAAAACCTTGAATGAGGAGAGAGGTGGATTGGCCTGTCAGCTGAATCATGCATCTATCCTGTGGTATTTGAGCAGGGATGGAAATAGAAATGGTAATATCTTACTTTGTGCAGGCTGTCTGGTATGAAGAAGGTTCTCTGCTGCAGGTGTTGGCACAGGCAGGCAGGGAATTGACTTCTCTGCCTTGCTTTATTCCGTACACTGTGGTGATACCTGACAGCATGTGTTTTATAATTTCTGCTTCCAGTAACTGTAGTGCAGTGGGTTTTTTGGTAGCATTGGACTTTTCTTTAGCTATATATTTTCACAGTCAGCTTTGCACTGGAAGAAATGCCTTTGATTCCTCTCCACAGATGGTTTCAGGAAGGTGATTGCTCTGGAGAATGGTATCATCACAGCAGAGAAAAGCTCGGTCATTGAGTTCCAGCACCCTTTCTTCAAGCAAGGAAAGGCACATTTACTGGAAAACATCAAGCGCAAGGTATAGTCTAAGCACATATTTACTTCACTTGGTTACGAAAAGTGACTTATCAGGAGCACGTATGGGTGTTTCAATCACAGCCAGCAAATACCATGGGAACCAAGGTAACTCCCTCATGATGCCAGGCTGGTGCTTGGCCAGGCCCCCTTGTGCCAGTGCTGAGACCAAAACCTGCTCTGCTGTTGGTCAGGATCTGGGGTAGGACCATGTTCTGCATCATCATCAAACCAGAGCTCTTCTCCACAGAGTTCATATCCCTGATTGCAGCTTAGCATGATCTACAGTTCTGTCAGCATCTCAACTCTGAGAAAAGCACAAAGTGAAAGAAGCAAAAGAAAATACATTCCTATTTGGCTCTAATTGAAAATTAACAAGGGCATCGGTAATCAGCTCATTTTGATAAGTTTGCATAAATTACATTGCTCCTCCAAAACTGTGTTGCCACTAAGGTACATCCTTATGAGCGCTTTCTGCTTTTCTTTTGTGCGTTCAGGCCTTGTCTGACCTGTTTCTGCACAGATATTTATCCTCTATTGGCACATTACAGCCCGTAATATCCTGAGGAAGACAGTATCATGATACATCATGTTGACATTTGAACAGCAGAATCTTTTCTTTAGACTGTCATCAGGTGTGGCTGCATTGCCCAGGGTAATAAAAGCCCAGGGTAGGCTGGAGAGCCACAATTATGTTTGGATTGATTCTTCAGTGAGCTGCCCCTGCTTGGAGCCAGAATCGATTCGGTGGCGCTGGCTCAGGCCTGTGCTCCCCCCGCTGCTGTGACCAGCATGTCCCAGCATGTGCGCCTGGCAGGGCAGGTGCACAGTGATGTAAGGTGTGGCACCATGTGTCCCAGGGGTGGTGCACTGGGTGGAGTGTTCTAGATGGAAAGACAAAAGCTCTGCTCAGTGCCAAGGACATTCATATGAAGTATTGAATAGGCTGGTGAAAGATATTCTTTGTTGCACAGGAAACGTTAGTGATTTTTTTGCACAACAGTCATTAGTTTTCTTGCTCTTTTACTGTCTGGAATAAAGCCATATTCCAGTATTGGCAATAAAATGTATTTCAAGCCTCTGTCAGGACCACAGGTTTGAATGCGGGACTTGCTTTACTTACCCCCTTTCACTTTTAACCCTGCTGGTATGCAGATACCCTGTGTGTCTTTACAGAATACCAGAATGGTTTGAGTTGGAAGGCAGTTTAGAGTTCATCTCATTCCACCCACTGCCTTGGGCAGGGACACCTCCCACTAGACAAGGTTGTTCCAAGCCCCATCCAACCAGGGATGGGGCAGCCAGGCTCCTCTGGACAGCCTGTGCCAGTGCCTGAGCGCCCAGGGACTGGACATCCTGATTAGCCAGTTAGGGACTCTGAGGAGCAGTTCCTTGTACTTGGGCAGAATTTAGATTGGCCCAGTTTTTTTTTTTTTGGAGGCTAGCTGGCTGCATTTGAGATTTCTACCCACTGCCTGCAACTTTTGATTGCCTTCCCCACAGAGAGGTGTTGTGCTGAAGAGAAATCAAACAGCTATGAATGGTTGGGATGCACCCTGTGTACATTAGCATAATTTATTACCTGCAACAAACAGCAAAGCATCTAGACTGCAAACAGGGAGGAGACCTGTCAGATCCTTCAAGCCATCCTTTGCACCATGGGATTTTGTTAAGAAAGTAGTTGGTCATGTCTGAGAAGTTACTGCACAGCAGCTGTGTTCTGTTTCAGCATGAAGGGGTGGGATGTTGGTTTGTAACACCATGGGTCCATTTCTGATCATCCTATTCCTCTTTGGAAGACAAGATCTGTGAGCCAGCCTGTATAGAAATTATCTCAAACCTCAGCAAGCCAATCCCACATTGGTGCTTTCACCTCCCCCTTGGAATCCACATAGTATGCTTTCACATCCCCCTTGGAATTTAGTAGCGTAGCAAGAAAACTCTCAGCCGGCTGTAGGTTGGGAAGGACACCTGGTATGACTCCATGTGGCCCAATTATAGTCAGTATTTGGCAAAGTGATGTTCAGAATTATGCCCACAAAACCTGGATGTATCATTCAGCCATATGCACGTGATGCACTATAGATCTGTCTTTTCTAGAAGGAATATGATCATCTTGTTCCACTATTAACTATGGGGCTTTTTTGGCTGGTGTTTGCTCTGTGACACTAGAGGGCAAGCTGTCACCAGGCCTGGCAGAGAACCCCCAGGGAAAGCCCTTTGCAGTCAGTGTTTTTTGTCATGAATTACAGTTGTGAATCTACTGTTTCCAGGTACAAGTGCTGATCTCATGTTTGCATTGGCATCTTGTTTTGTTTCATACAGTGCAGACTGTCCTAAGGATTGTCACCTATAGCCATTGTCTTTTGTGCCGTGTGAGATTTACAGTTTCTCCTGGTCTTTTAATAGAGGTCAGCCCTGCTCTGCAGACTGACTGCACTCTCCCTGCAGCAAGGAGTATGCAAGGCACTATTTGTAGTAAAGCATGTGTACCTGTTCCAGGTGTCTGCAGTGAGAACTGAGGATCTCAAGGTCTGCACAGAGGATTTGCACAAAGTCCTGTCTGAGGTGCAGGAGATGAGAGAGCAGCAGAACAACATGGATGTCAGGCTGGCTAACATGAAGAGGTAGACTCGGCTGTTTTGGGGCGCTTATACATTGAATGTTGCTTATATCTGATGGAGATTGGCTAAATATGGGTTTCATTTGAACTGGAAACAGGTGAAGCTATATTTTTTCCTAAGAATGCCCATTCCACCCCACACAACATTCTGAATCTTGTTTGTTTTTGTAATTCAGTTACGGACTGAAGATTTAGACTGGGAGTTTGTTGACTGTCTTGAGATTTCACTCTGGTTGCCAGCACCTGTAGTAGTTTTTTTAGGGCAATAAAAGCATTTCATTTTTTGAATGCAAACAGGGTTAGATGCAGTGAGGGACAATTAGTGTTTTGTTTTCTTTCTCATTGGAAGTAGACTTTGCACATCCTCATCTCTGTTCCCTCAGATCCCCTTCATATAGGCACTGGTAATTCATTCAGGTCATTGGTATGCCAGCAGATATCAACCAGAGTTCAGGGGATACCTTTTTCTGTTCCCTTAAAAAAAACCAGAAAACAGTCCCCTTGGACACCACCTTTAGACCTGTCCCAAGGCTGTCAGTGTTTGGAAACAGGTTGAGTGTAACACATAGTCCTTATTCAACAGCTTTGAGGCTTTGAAGGAATACCTCAGATCAAGATTACTGGTGATGCAGCAGAGGATGAGGGTGTTATTGAGTGTTTGATGCTGCCTGATGGAAAATGGAGTTAAGTTAATGCAGAGTTTATGCTAGTGGATCGGATTAACTGAGGGTTAGTTATCCACAGATGGAATGTTGACATTGGTTCTGCAAGGTACTCTGAAAGTTTGAAAGCTGTAAAACTAGAGCATATAAAGTCAACGCTGTTCATCCTCTGTCTTCTGATTTATTCTGCATTGCAGAGAAAATAAGGCCCTGTGGAAAGAAGTGGCAGTTCTAAGGCAGAAGCACAGTCAACAACAGAAGCTGCTGTCTAAGGTACCATTGCAGCATCTTCAGTGCTACCATCCTTATTCCTGCCTCTGTGATACTTCATGGCATTCTTTGCTTATGTAGAATGATAAATGACACAGAGCTGAACAGGCTGTATTAATACAGCACAAAGAAAATGTTCACAGTTCCTGAGTGTCCCAGAAGTAGCACAGTAAAGAATCACGAGCAAAGCACTAAGGAAAAGTCTTAGTAGGATCTCAGTGTGTGGAGACAGTGCATGGTAACAGGAGCCCAGAACTTGAGAGATTGCAGGCACACAGAATGGAGTCTGTGAAAGATCTTGGACCAGGATACACTTAGACCACTTGAGAAGTGAACTTGGAACCCAGAAACTGTAGGAGCTTGCACGCTGGAAAAAATTTTCTCTGGTTTATCCCTCAGCTGCTTCTGGTCTGGAATCCTCTAGTGACTTGTGCTGTTATATTATATTTCAAAAAAAGCCAACTGTGCAAGTGGGATAATTTTTCTATGCAATTTGTAACTCTTGCCTTGTTCTTTAAGATACAATTGCAAATGGATTTTTAATTTGCCTGTTAATTTTTGTCACATAACTGTATCATTTTATAGTAAAATGTGAATTAAGAATGTAATGTTAGGATTGCTATGCTGACCACTTGGTTTTGGTTATCTTTTGTTTTTCCTTTTTAGATTCTTCAATTTATACTAAGTTTGATGCGAGGAAATTATATTGTTGGGGTCAAAAGGAAAAGGTAAATACTTGATAGGTCCCAGATCAGTGTCAGATGTGAATTAGAGGGATAAATCAGTTTCTGTTGTGTGAAGAATATTTTTATCCACTGCCACAATCACTTGTTTATTCAAACTTGAGAAAGCTGATGAAAGTTCAATCAAGCACAGAACAAATATTTCCTCCTTATCACTACATAAATGGGTGGGAAGACAATATTATATACATTTTCAATTCCAAAGGGCACAGTTTTCAGAAGTGGTAGATCTCAAAACGTGCACATGCAACTGATTTCTTCCAAACCACAGCGGGCGTGTAGTGCAGACTGCCTGCAGTACCCTTCCTGACACACATTCTCAAAGGCCATGCTTCTTGGGAGGGAAGGAATGATTACATACATTACAGCATGTATTGGGCACTGCTGCAGCTCCTTCCTGTGGAGTCAGGATGTACTAAAGCTGTGCTTCTTCTCAGGTCTCTCACAGATGCTGCGGGTGCTTCACCCTCCAAGTACAGTCGTCAGTATGTCCGCATCCCTGTGGAGAGTGGCCAAGCTGTAAGTCTCCCCAGGGAAAGAGGCAGTGGGTTGGACAGGATGATATGCAGTGATACTGTTCTTCCTTCCCTAATCTTGTAATAAAATGCTCTCGCTTTTGTAATTGGTAATGGGCAGCTTTAGAGCATCACTGGCTGTAAAATCATGCAATTGACGCAACTGGTTGCAGATGAAATGTGAACAGGAAAGAGAATCTGCAAGGATAATGGGGCTTCAGTATGAAAAAAGAAAAGGTCAGAGCCTGTGGTTTACCCATTTTGTGCTGTATCTGCAGATGGCTTTTTCTGAACATAATGCAGATGAAGAAGATGGAAGTGGTACAGGTCTGATAATCCGAGATATCACTGACACCCTGGAAAATGCCACCAATGGCCTCCTTGCTGTGGCACACACAAGTGGCAGAGCCAGGTATGTCTGAAGTATATGAAGTATTTCTGCCTGGGTTGTTAAGTGAGTAGTTATGTTAGTGTTGGTGATCCATATGGATTGCGGGAAACGGAACATCTCTCTGAATGTCCATTTGTGCACGACAGGCCTGTTGTAGGCTCTCCTTCCACAGAATGTAGCATTGGTCATTGTCAGAGCTTGTGTCTCTTCAGCAGTGCTTGAAGGCCTGTCAAGCTGATGGGCATTTCAGGTTTAATTTGCTGAGGCTCTTCTGTCTGTTCAACAAATAAGCGCATACTTGACTTTCTGACTGCACAGGGACCCAAATGCATATATAGATTTCTGATAATCCAAAAGGTATAGAGATTGCTAACAAACAAATCAAGATGTATAGTTTTATCTCCAGTTTCAATACTGCTCTCACTAAGCATAGCCTAGGGAAGGCATTTTCTGTGTGGCAACAGATCTTAGTGAAAAGCTGTTTAGTTCTTAATACCCAGAGTGAAATAGGGACTGATCTGGAATCTTTTCTTTCCATAGTCTGTCTATTAGGAGTTTCCCTCCTGCTTAATTCCCATATACTATATTGCTGCTTTTTTTGCCTGTGAAAAAGAGGTGTTTTGCTCTGATATGTGTTCTCTCTATAAGCTGTAGTAACAGATTCTTCATCTGCCACTTTGCTGCTTTTTCTAAAGACCAATTTATTATTTGAACCCTTGACTGGCTTAATCTTACTAAGACTTGGGATACTAAACTTGAAATGAATAGTAATGCAGTTGATAAATTCTCCCGTGTGTTGTTTCTGTTTGCATCATATTTTAGAGAGCCACAGGCAGCTCAGGATCCTGGCTTACCTCTTTGTCAAGTATCACAGCCAAGTGAGTTGAACTGTGCAGATCCTGTCCCATCAGTTCCTATAAATGATGTCAGCAAATCCGGTGAAATAGGCACGGCTGCTGTGGAGCTCCACAGTGCACAGCCAAACGCTCCAGAGGACCCTGTGTCTGTAATTGACTCCATCTTGAACGAGAGCAACCCTGGAAACCAAAATGATCCTTTGCTGGACAGGTATTAACTTGTTTCTGAAAACTTTTCGCTGTTGTTACCCTGTGGGATCCTGTCAGAGTTTTGGAGTCAGTGTCAGTGTTGTTTGGCAGAACATAGGGAATTAGCTTTTGAATCATCAGTGATGAAGTGAGTTCTCTGCACCTTTGTTAGCAGGGCTTGAAAAAGCCCAGTGTTGGCATCACACATTGAAAAAGGGCAAGTGTCCCTGTCACCTTTATGGTGACAGGTGTGCCTGACTGCTGGTGTGCCCGTCTGGTGACACACTGCCCACTGCTGGCACTGCCATTGGACCTCTGTTTAAACGGACATTGGTTGTACAGGCTGGGGTCTGAGAACATTCACTAAATACTAAAATGTGGAAGGAACTAGGTATGGAAGACAGAACTGCTTTTTGACCTGATAGCTGCTGTTGTGCTTGCTGTTCAGGTAGTCTTCCTTGCACCTGTACCTCAAAGAGCTGGAGTGAAAGGTGATACAGAAACGTGGTTTCATCCATTTGGCTGTTCTGGATTGTAAGCAACCTGCCTTGTGGGGCAAGAGAGGGCCCTGCCTGTCAACTGTGCTTTACAGTACTATGTAATTTTGTCTTTTTAGAGAAGAAATTCAGGATTTTCTGAATTGCATTGATGCCAGCCTTGAAGAGCTCCAAGCAATGCTGTCAGGGAAGCAGTACAACTTCGGTGCTGAAGCATTCAGTGATGTGAGTGTCTTCTCACTATTTCTGATTTCTGAGAAATACTGCTCAGGTTGCATCATGAAATGTTACTAATTTATTCCATGTTGTAATGGGTAAGAGGGGGGAACATCCTGAAAAGCAAATCATTAAAAATAGAATGATTTGTTGGTATTCACGGTGTGCAAGGTAATACTGCAAGCTTTTCCCAGGTCATACAGCATTTCTGTTCTACAGAACTGAAGGGGGGAGAAAAAAAGGAAATAATTTGCCTCACTTCTCCTTCTCAAGCCATTATCACATCCTGACTGTGCATTTGATCCACCTGGGTGATATGGATGATGTGGAGTGAAACCTAACCATATTTCTGGAATTACTGGAAAATAGGGTAACCTTTTTTTCTCCTGTGACCTTAATTTACTGCCATAGGTTGAAGCTCCTAGGTGAAGGTCCATGGAGGAGCCACTGTCCCCATGCTTCAGTGGAAGGAGTGGTGTACTGGGTCTTGCCATCCTTTCAGGAGCACTCTGCAGTTTTATTTCAAGGACTTTATTAGTTGACGTATGGTCTGGTTTTATTTTCAGGCATTTAATCCCGAGCTGCCAGCCCTGGATATGAACTTGATGGAAACTCCCCCTGGTATGGAAAATGTAAGAGTAAGATTTACTTCTGTGGTGGGGAGGGCAAATGTGATGCTGGGAGTTGAATCTTGCTTGATGCAGCTCAAGGGTGGGAATAAGGTTGATGGCACAGGGTGACACTGCTGGTTCATTTCATCCAGCTGACTCCAGGGTTTCAATTATCAGTGTTGGCATGAAGGAATTTAAGAGGGATCTCAAGATAATTTCCAGTCCTACATTCCGTGTGCAATCATACATTTGGAATGCCTGTTTGAAGACTGAAGGAAAAGTACTAAATGAAAATTGTAATGCAATACACTGTAGTTGTTCTGAACATGGCTGTGTGGGATTTTCTCAGAAGGCATACAGAAGTTCAGCACAAACTTACTTCTCTTGGTCCAGTTCCTAAAATTGATTCCTACTATTAGAAAAAAAAATCCTGCAAATGTTATTTTTGTTGTAGTCCTGAAATAATATTTAAACTAGAATTTCGCAGTCACAAGAGCTTAGACTACAACTGATGTAAAATGCAGCTGTGTTTTAGCAGTGTCTACAAAATTTAATTACATGATAAAATAATGTTTAACTGTGACCCCAACAAGACTGATTATAATAAAGCTTCTGGTTTGGAAGGTAAAACAAATATTTGCTAGTCAGAAGCTTGTTTTGTTTAGTAAGTTGTCTGTATTTCACTGTGCCTCATTCTGAGAGCTCCCGTGTGCAGGGGCTTGTGTGCAACAGTGGGCTCATTGCTCAGTTGTTCCATCTCTCTTCCCTTCTCCTTTCACGTCTAATTCTGTTAACCAGTCAGTAGAGACTTCCATTTTGGTTCTGTTAAACTCTCTGTCTTAACTCCCATCTGCTTTGTTTCAGATGACAAACTTGGCAGAGGGCACTGAAGGTCTGGGATCAAGTGAGAGGGAAACAGCAGGAAGCAAAGGTGGGCAGGATGGAGCACTGAGTGCTGTGGCAGCTCCACACTCTTCGAAAACTGTAAATTGAAATGAAATTGTTGTAGCCTGTAATATCTCCTTCTTTGGTCTGGGCTTAAACTTTTTGTGAAGACTGTGATGTTTCACTGATCTTGAAGCTGTGCCTCAGTCTTAACAGGCCCATCCTGTGCCCTGTGGTTTTTCACAGAGAAAACATGAGTCCCATTCTGTGTCCTTTTTCACATGGAAATATGGCACAAGTGCCACAATAGAGAGCAAAACTTCAAATATCCTTGTGGCAGAATCTCCTACACAGGCTGTAACCCCCACAAAGGCAGTGCTGCCATTGCATGCCTTGGGAGTCAGGGGCTCAGAGTGTCCTTCAGGCACTGCTGTTTCCAGGCACAGGGGCTTTGGCTTCACTCTGACAGCCAGGGGTCTAGGGTTTGTCCCAGCCCAGCTGACTTTTCTGTAGTGCACCGAGTTTGAAGCAACCTGTCCAGGTTTCCTTGCCTTGAATAAGAGCCTTCAGTTGGTGACACAGTTTGAACTGTTTGTTTTTCCCACAGATATGCAGCTGATCCAGTACAGGGCCAACCCTCTGCTTTCCTTGTTTGAAGAGCTGCCTTCAGGTGAAGCTGCAGGGAAGGTGGATGATCCGAAAGACTTTCTGCTGCCTCCCCTGGAGGAGAAACCTGCTCTCCAGCCTCCATCAGCCAGTGGAACCGTTGTGCCACTTGCAGCTCCAGCGAGCCAGGCTGAGCCTCTGGACACTCTGGGAATGGGTGATCCGCCTCTCCTCCCAGAAGATGGGAATGGAGAGTATAAACTGTTTCCACTCCTGCTTCTCAGCCCTGTTGCTAACTTCATAGATGAGGCCTCTGAGATAGAAATTTCTTGAACTCATAGAACATCTGTAACCAGCTTAGTGCTGTGGAATAACCACCAGAGTGGAGCAGCAAAAAGTGTGAGCTTGGTCCGCACCTGCTTCCTGGGGACCCTGTTCTGCGCAGACAAATGAAAGTTCTCCTGCTGCAAGCAGGGAGCACATCTGGGAGAACTGAACACAAGCTCAACAACAAGAGCTGGTGGAGTGAAGGCACCAGAGGGGAAGAACAGCATCCCTGTAAACATACCACAGTGTATTCCATAACTTTTTATCCAATATCCTTATTGCAAGAGGAAATCTGTTTGTATCCTGTTTGTAGAGTTTGGCTGAGGTTTTTTGTTGGGGGGTGGTGTTTGTTTTTATTAGCTGAATAGTAATATGGTGTGTATTATTTTAAACCTGGGTTTTACTCTTTGGAGAGCCTGCTTCAATAGATGGCTTGCCTACTGTTTGGAATTAAGTTTTTAAATTTTGTTTTTAATTTGAGATTTCTTTTTTGATAGTTGCAGGCTACAATTGTTTGCATCTGCTTAGATCACTTTCGTACTCCTAGATTTGCTCCTAGGTATAGGGAACATTTTTCCTATGGAAAATGACATTTTAACTGTGGAGTATTATTTTTTAACATGCTAGCACACATCCATTGCCCCGGATTGTAGGAGTTGTGGTAGGAAGTGCTTGCCCCCCCGTGTAGCGCTGATTTCTCATGCACATTGCATGGCAGTTCCGGGGTAACCTGCCCCCAGTTCACAGGTCATGTGTCCTTGGAGATGGTCAGTAGGACTGATTCATGTTTAGCAAAGGCCAGCAGCTGTCCCTAAAATGAGAAGGGGAGCCCCGGGGTGCCTTGCACTGACACAGGGTGTCACATTAAGGTATCTCTGTGCTGGTAGCAGCTATTGTTCCCTGCCCCTATATGGACACCAGGATGCTGCATCATGCTGCAGTTCCTGCCCATGGAAATCTTAAAGCCAAAGTAACCAGATGCATCTGAGTTTTTTGACAATGAATTACATAAACTAGTGTCTGCTTCATCAAAAAGTCTTTCCCCAAAGTTTCTTTCTGCACTGTTTCCCAAGTTCTCTGAGCAGCTGTACTGTGGAGACCAGCCCCAGTGTCACTGAAGCAGCAAGTTCTGTCCTGGTACCAAGCATGTCATAGTTGCATCAGCCCACACAAACCTGTGTGCTGAAGTGACAGTGAACTGCTGGGGCTGCAGGAGGCCTGGATGCAGGTAGAAACTCCCCTTGGATAATATCACCTGATATTTCCCACCAGCGCAATTACTTTAATTTTTTTCCAGTTTTAGCAATTCAGGCTGCCTACAGGCTTTGTTCTCTCCAATGTTCCTGAACTAGTAAGTGCTGAGCTCTTTTATATTCAAGAATCCAAGGTAGATATTCTGAAGCCTGCTAGATAATGCATGTTACCTGTGCTGGCCCAACTTTGTTGGATTTGTGCTTCACTGTTAAATCTATGAGTTGCAGAGGAAGGTCCTGCTCCTGAGTGTGTAACACCTTCAGTGTCATTTTATTTCTGTGCTTCTGTACCTGTTCTTACCTCGTGACCCTACTCATTTTCATCTCTTGAATTGCCTTTTGTCAAATTTGTCTTATTCGAGCCTTTACAGTCTTTCTTTCGCTAACTTCTTGAGGCCAAGGGCTCTATAGTCTCAAGTTTTCATGAGCTGAAGGGAGAGGTGAGCATGTTGCATCTGTTCCAGGTCAGGTTTGGTTTGCTAATTCCTTCCCAAAGGCCACAGATTTGCCAAGAGTGAGACAGGGAAAACCAGACTTTTCTGGTGTGCTGTTTGACAGCGCCATGCACACAACAGAGTTCTTTGGGAGGTTGGTCTGCGCCCCTGACTCCCTGTGCAGGTTGGACTGTAATTTCTGTTACAGATTAGTGTCATGTCCCTCTGTCATGGAGTCCTCTCCCCTCAGTGCAGCTCACTGTCAGATATTGGGTCTGAGTGCATCATGGGTTTTTAATACACTTTCTCTCTTAAGAAGTTAAGAAACCAAGGCTTAAGAAAATTGCAAAAAAAAGAAAAAAGTTTGTGCATCTGTGTGTCTGGTTTATGTACTAGTCTGGGAAAAGTATTTGTGCAACTTTTCTAAGAAGGATTGCAATGGAAAGGGGAAGGCTGAATAGCAAGAAAAAGCCACATGCTGAAGTAATTAAACTCAAGAATTGCAAAAACATTACTGTGTTTCTTGTACATTATTTGTGCGTGTTCCTGTATATGCCAGTGTCTCCCAAACCTGTTTACTGATTTTTCCAGAATTAAGAGCTTTCATGCTCCTGGGGGGTGGTCTCATGATGCAGCTGTTGCTGGTTCAGGAATAACTAGGATGATGAGGAAAGCCTAGTGTCTGTTTCCAGAGCCCAGGAATACTGTGTGTGCTGGAAAATACACCAGATGGAGTGCATCTGTGCACATGTTCTCCAGAGACTCCAGTAGGAAAGGTCCTCAGCTCCATCAGGTATGGATCGACATATTTACTGGAGATAATGAAAGGAAACCAGGAACAGCCCAGATCATCTGTAGCATCAGGCAGACCCTGGATCCAGACATGGCACCCTGTGCAGACCCTGCCTGGCATAACTGGCACCACAGGCTTTACAGTTTTTGTAGGATTTTCATAGAAGTAAGGAACTGTTCATCATTTCCACTACCACGAAAAAGGATCTTTATACAGAACATGCTGCTCTTCTTCAAGATAAGGACAAGGATGCAGCAGTGGGGTTGGCTGTAGAGAGACTCCTCTGGTATGACAAGCTGGCTGAATCTGCCTGCAGCCCAGTGCACCTCCCGCCCAGAGCAGCTGCTGCCCAGCCTGTGCCCAAGTGCCAACAGCCAGGCAGTGGCCATCAGCCCCCATGTTCCAGGCTGGGTGGGGGCACTGCACCACTGCAGCTTGGCTTGTTACCCATCACCACGGGGGCCTCACGGTAGCAGCAGCTTCCTTCCTTCCTTCCTTCTGCAGCATCAGTGCACGTGGCTGCTGCACTGGCTCCTTGGCTTTATCGTTCTGTGTCTGGGGAGGAAAGATTGCTCTGCCTTATCGTTCACGTGCTGGGAATTCACAGAACACTCCCAGGCGTGGCAAGTGCCAGCTGAGAAAGTGCCAAGTACCCCTCGCATGCTCCTTTTAGATCTACTTTTGCACAGTTCCAACCCAGCCCTCTGCACACAGACCATGGTAGCCCTGGCATCAGTTCATATCTTCTGTGTGCCTGCTAACAGGGCTTTCCAGAATACAAGAAAAACTGATTTTGCTGTGTCTCTCCTGGGCTGTGTGATGCCACCTCATCCATCCATGCTCAGAATGTTTTGCTGTCTCCTAAGATTGTTGTTTTGGAAAGAAGCATTATGTTATCACAGATGCCCAAAGCAAAAGCAAGGGATTGCTGCCGCAATCACCGTAGGTACAGGTGTCTGGTCCTGCATCGTATAAAGGACAAGACTTTTCCTGTCACTGTTCACCCCCAACCAAAAGGGTAAAGGTAAATATGTAAATAAATATCCACACATCTTTTTTAGTCACACAGTTTGAGTTTCAGCTTCCTGGTCGGTCCAGATCCTGCTAGTGCTACATTCCTGTTGTGTTTTCACCCCAGCCAGCAATCGAGCCCCACAGAGCCGCTTGCTCACTCTCCCACCCAGGGGATCATGGGGAGAACTGGAAGGGTAAAAGCTGGAAAACTCATGGGTTGAGATAAAGAAACTGATTAATAGTGAAAGCAAAAGCTGGCACACAAGCAAGGAAAAACAAAGGATGAATTCACTGCTTCCCATGGGCAGGCAGGTACTCAGCCACCTCAAGGACAGCAGAGCCCCATCACATGTAAGGGTGACCTGGGAAGACAAACACCATCACTCCATATGTCTCCCCACTTCACCCTTCCCCCCAACTTTATACACTGATGATGATGTCATGTGGTAGGGTCAGTTTGGGTCACCTGTCCTGGCTGTGTCTCCTCTCAATCTCCCATATACCCCCAGCCCCCTCACCAGCACAGCCATACAAAAAGCAGAAAAGGTACAGTGATATAGAATCTTTCAGTTGGAAGGGGCCTACATCAATCATCTCTCTCACACTGGTAGTGTAAAGATTTAAGGTGTCTCATGAATCTTAACTTAACCCATAGTGGTGGGTGTCACAGAAGCTGGTGAGAAAGTGAATTGTGATGACCTAGATGGTTCAGTTCCTTCAGAGATCTCTCTCAGACTCGTGTGTGTGTGTGTGTGTGTGTGTTCAATGTGTGTGTTAAAGCTTATTCATCAGAAAGCAACACATGGAGGAAAAGAGGAAGAAATAATTGCTTAGGAATCAAAAGAAATAAAGGAAAAAAATTTAAAAACAGAAGGGGGGAAGCATACTTGGCAGAAAATACGAAATAGAGTAGAAGTAATTTTTAAACTTTCTTCTTCTCACCCTTCCTTAGGGTTTCCGCTCTGCCCACGCCTCTAACAGTGGTCGCTGAGACACTTGTTTTCTGATAAAGAGGAAGGAAAAACCACTGGCTGTTGTCATGGATGCAGTGACAGAGTGAGAAAAGGCAGGGAAGTGTTCCTTATTTACCCCAGCTTGGGGAAAGCAGGTCAGTCTGGCTGGAGAGGGAGCAGCCGCGTCCCCAGGAAGGATGGGAATGCTGCTGCGAGCAGCTGTGCTCATGAGTTCCCTTCTCCACTGCAGCGGTGAGTCTGGTCTGGGCACGGGTCCCCTGCCCTGCACTGGGGTGTCTGCATCTGCTTGGCAAGGGTGGCTCTGTTTTGGGAAGAGATATATGGCAAAAAGGCCAAGTCTGCATGCTGCTGGCTTGGGGCTCAAGTGTTTCAGATCCAGTGGCTGCAAAGAGCAACAGTGCATGAGGCCATGGGAATGCTGCCCATGGACATGGAGGACAGAGATCCCACACACATCATGAGAGTTATTTCATGGAACACATAGGGTCTCATTAGTGCTTGTGTTTCCAGGATAAGGGAGGTTTGGAAACCACCAGAAAAGGGTAAAGCAGTGTCTGTGGAAGCTTAGATTCGGTCCTCAGAGTGAGAGAAGTGTACTGGGACAAAGGCAATGATCCTCATTCTTACAGGAAAATGTAGTTTTAGGCTTCTTTATCCCATGGTTTAAGTTTGGCCTAGGCTGAAAGAGTGGTGCAAGAGAAGTCTTCGTTGTTCCTTGGAAGCCCCAAGGGTGACGGCTGGAGCAGACACTGGCTGAGACCAGGGAGCTGCAACTTGGACTTCAGAGCAACTCCTTCGCTCAGGCCTAAGTTATCCAACAACTGTGACCCTGTGCTCTGCTCAGTGTCAGTGGCGGCAGGAAAGTACCAGGAAGAGCAGGAGAGCCAGGCTGCACATGTGACAGGAGTCAGTGCCCTTGGCCACCAGCCACCTCCTGTTCATCTGCCTCATGCCACGTTGATTTTTGGTGAACCCATCCCTGAGCAGCCCATCCCTCATCATCCACACTGTCTGCTTGTGCTTCTCATCTGCTGGGTTCTCTTTGCCAATGCTCTTGCCATGGCTTTACCACCTGGGAGCTGCCTTCACCCTGGCTGCTTTGTGGCTTAATTTTCATCCTCCTTTCTTCCTGCAGCATTTCTTGACCTGAGTGGCCCCAGTGAGGTCAAAGGTGTCTGGAAGGGGTCTATCACTCTGCCTTGTACCTATGTGCCTGTGGAGGACCTCACGCAGCAAACCCTCGCCTGGGCTGTGGTACATGACAAGGGTTCAGGAACCATCTTTCGGCGGGACAGCTCCGGTGACCATGTTCTCCTGTCCGAGTACAGGGACAGAGTCAGCGTCCCAAAGGATGCCCCAGGAAATGTGTCTCTCCTCATCCTGAACATGGAGATCTCTGACAGAGGAACTTACACTTGCCAGGTCACGTGGAGAGACAGCAACAACAGCCTGATAGCAAAGGAGATTGCCACCAAATTGGAGGTTGTTAAAGGTAAATCCAAGAAGGCAGTTGTTCAGGAGGGGGAGGCTTGGCTCAGGAAGGCTTTTGGGAATTGGATAGAGCAGGTAGGCAGTGACTATGCATTTCCATGCAGAAGCATTTTGCTGATCAGTGTGAGCCTCCAGCAAGAAGCAGCAAATAGATCAGAGAAATTTTGCCCAGGACACAGCACCCTGCAGCTGGCAGAGGATCTGTGGCTCCTCAATCACCACTTCATCCCTGGCTCTACCTGTATCCAATGGCTTGATGTTTCCCGGGGCATGCAGCAGTAGGGAAGTCCCAGGGATACTGCAGGGCTGTTTTTTGACAGCATTTCATCAGGACGTGCCTGCCCTCTCTCTGCCCATTGAGGGGTTAATAGAGGCCCTGAGATAACATCGACCCAGCAGAGCAGGACACCACGTGCAGCACAGCAAGTACAGCAGGTGTGAGCACAGCGGAGCTCATCCTTCGAAGGGAGGTGACGCAAAAGCCAAGCTGCTTTCTCCTGGGAAGGCACCAATATCAAGAGTGAGAACAGATGTGGCAGGGGGACCATCCCCACCACAGCCAGGGCTCCGTGACCTGGGCCCCTCTGCTTTGTCTTCCAGTGGCAGCCACCAAGCCCATCATCAGAGCTGGAGAGCTGGGGCTCACGCTCCCGGCCGGAGCCAGCACCAGCCTGACCTGCCAGGCCAGCGGGTCCCCTCCCATCACCTACCGCTGGTTCCGGGGCACCCCGGCGGGGAAAGCCACCTTCCTGACCAGTGGGGCTGAGCTGGCCTGGCACAGCCTGCGGCTCTCTGACAGCGGGATGTACTTCTGCGAGGCAGAGAACAGGGCTGGTGCTGGAGCCGTGCAGCGCAGCGATGCCGTGCGGCTGACGGTGACAGGTGAGTGCCCACGGCCACAGCTGGCAAGAGAACATCCTGCTGCAGGGCAAAGGAACAGCATCCTACTTCCCTGCCCGGAAAGGAGGAAATGACAAACGCCCTCAGCACTCTGACACACTCCTCACCACTGCCTCCAGCCTGTGTCCTTCTTGATTTCCTGTATTCAATTTCCTCCTCTTTGAGGAACTGCTCTTCTCTGATGCAAAGGAGGCTTTGTATTTCAAGCATTTTTTTATTCCTCTGTGGGTTTTTTGAAGTTCTCCCTGGCTCTGTCATGCTGCCCACTGCAGTTCGGCAAGGTTAGACAAGGAGTCAGGCCTTTCTGTTGAGAACAAGGAACAAATGAGTGCTAGTTCAGTGAGGGAACAAACCAAACTGCCTGCTGCTCCCCACAACCAGCTGCGTGTCTCAGGGAGACACATTGAACTTCACCAGGCTCTGACACCTCTGGGCTCTGCAGGACAGTGGGTGACAGGTTGGACTCAGTGGCCTCAGAGGTCTTTCTCAATAGAAATGATTCTGGGATGGGTGCCTGGTGGAAAATTTGCAGCTCTCCTTGGCTGGTTCCCCAATCAGCAGAGCTGTGAAGCCCCTGATGGCAGAGCCAAGCACAGGTACCACACAGAAAGGAAAGAGGCAAAGCTGCTGAGCTCCCAGGGCATCAAGCTTTGGCTGAAGCACTGGGGTGCTTTTCACAGCAGTCCCACATTGCAGGGAACAGCTCAGGAACAGGGATCGGTGCTGCAGATGCTGGCGGATGCTGCTGGGACAGCATCCCCCTCCCGTCAGCTGGCTGAGGGCTGCTTCCTCCTGCTCCTGTCCCACCTGTGGAGAATTCTGTATCACAGCAGCATCACCAACATGGCCAAACCCCTGTGCAAGCCTCTCCTTCCCCCTCACCTTACAGATCTGCCCACAACAACCGTGGCATTGCAGAGGAATGTGGGAACCACAGAGGGACACCACTCAACCACAGGTCGGAGTGAGAGTGGTGAGCACTGATGGCAAGGACGGGGTGTTGGGGCAGAGTGTGACACTTGTGCTTGGCAGTGGGTTTTATTGCTAAGGAACAGAGTCTTGACAGTATTCAACTTCACTATAATATGCCTCAGTTTTTAATCCAAGTGTTCCTGAAAGTAGATCTTCCTTCCCTCAGTTTCCATTCCACAGAGGGCTTTTTGCTTGCTAAGAGGTTGTGTCTCTGTCGGAGAGACTGTGCATGTCTTAGGACTGCTGAAAATGCCATTTCCTAAGTTGCAGAGCAGATAGGATGGTCTGGGTTTGGTTCTTTTCTGAAAGGCTTTTTTGCTTGTTAACTGATCCTGAATGGAAGCTACCAAGGGGAGGCAGATCTGGTGTCCCCAGCAGCAGACATGAGGGAAGAAAAAGCTGCTTCAGACCTGACTGAAAACATGTACCTGACCACGTACAGCAGTTTTGAGAGAGGGCTTGTGATTTCCCATTTGTTTTTGAGGGCTGTGGGAATTTAGACCTGGTCTAGAGTGGGTCTGTTTGTAGAAACCTTCTATGCTTGGAGTATGTTTAATTTGGATTTATGGTGCCCCAGCAATCACGTGAGGGCTGTGGAAGCTGGTGCAGGTCCCTGGAAGCTGAGGGAAGATGTTGACAGGTATTGATGGTTCTTGCAGAAAAATCAGAAACAGAGCTGGTTTTTGGAGGTACCTCAGGAACCTCTTGGACTCCATGGGGCTCCACCACTACTGCAGGTGTGTGTGTACCGACATACATATACACGTGTCTGGTGTGTGTACATGTAGTTTGTGTATACATGGGATATATAGTGTATGTATATATGTACAAGTACTCTCTCTATAGTATAGTCTATACATACCACTCATTTCTGCAGTTTGCTGATTTTCACTGCCTTGTGAAGGGGATGGAGGCATTCTCTTCTGATTCTACAGCTCTAACCCCAGATCTCCTGGTGCTAAAATGAAGGCTGGAAATGCACTGTCAGCCTTCCACTCCTGTCTGTTTTGCAGATCTGCCCACAACAGAGACTACTTCCGAGAGTGGTATGGGATATCCAGGGAAGAATGATACAATTCACGGTAAGTAAGAGCAAAACCAAACTGAGAAGAAGATTAGGGACCCAAACCAGATACTCTGTAGTCAGGAGCCTCAAAATTAGTATTCTGCCTTTTTGGCTGCAAATTGCATTAATGGCTGTTCTCAAAGGACCCGGATGATTCATGGTAACTCTTTAAAGGACTCTGGATGTTTTTATGGAAAAATGACAAGAAAAAATGTTGATATATGGGGCACACAGAGTTGTTGCTGTTTTCCTGAGAAGTTGGTCCATTTTTATCTTAGACTGTCAAAACTGGAACAGCGGAAAAGCCTGTGTGCACCTTAAGTAGATCTACACATCCTCCAGCTTTGCAGCATTGTGACAGGTTTAGATGCTTTCTAAACAGAACCAAGCACACCCTTGAATGGAAAGCTTTATTTCACAGCATGCAGTGCAGTTACTCTGCCCAGCTCACATCCAGCATTGTGGACAGACACTATGTGTACAGCTGTGGTATCTTGGTGAGGTGTACATGGAGTGCTGGGTCACACAACACCCACCCAGAGCTGCAGGACCAAGGGTCTGTGGGGACATGGCTCTGCAGCGACACAGCCCTGGGCGCCCTGTTTCTGTCCTTGGGGATGTGGTAAATGTCATGTAACTACTATTGCTGTCACCCAGGAGGGTCTGAAAATCCTCTGTTGTGTTGCTTCAGATTTCCGGAGGACTGGCTTGTCCCTGTACCTGGTCATCCTGATTGCTGTGGTGTGTGGTGCTGTGGTTTTCCTTATCATCTCTCTTATAATTTGCATTAGAAAGCCCAAAGATGGTGAGTAGAATGTTCTGAAAAACCTCAATATTTTATATGCATGCCCAGCATGGTTTTAGTTTTTATGGGTTGTGGGGCCTGGAGCTGTGCTTGCACCAACCAGCTGCAGCTCTGGCACATGCACCATACAGGCAGTAGATGACACGAGTGGATTGACAAAGATGGTGGGAAATCCAAGAGGCAGAGAAGTCCTCACAGTCAGGATGGTCTTCCAGGCACTGGCCGTGGGGTTGGGGCAGCAGTTGCCCTGGCTGAGCTGCACCCTCTCATCCCTGCACTGACTCCAGGGCATCTCAGTCCCTGCCCTGCAGCTCATCCTGAGATGTGTGTCTTGCTCTGCCACAGCGCCTTGGGATGGCTGTTTCTCGCTGCTCCTCACAGACATCCCAGGGTTCAGACTCACTCGCCTGCTCGGCTGGGCTCATTGTTCCAAACCCTTACACTCGGGCAGCAGGTTTGTCCTGTCCTGCTGTTGCTCAATAGTTCCCATAGTTGGCACCCAGAGGGAAGAGGTCATGGTCCATTCTCCCTATTTCATATGAATTTATTTCCTCCCTAGTCTTTAGTCACAGGATACCTTCACTGAATGCTTCTGTCTCCCCTGCACTGCCACCAGAAATCCCCCGACCAAATGTTCCCTGGAGCCCCCCTCCACCAGCTGTGCTCGGCTGTGTGCTTTGGGGTTTGAGAGCTCATGGACTTCATTTTCTCTTTTATTTCTCTAATGACCTTCCTGTGAATCCATGCTAACAATTAATAGTAATAATTGTCAGATATTTCCTTTGCCATTTTTCTTATTTTTATATTTTCTTTTTTAAAGGAGTCCAGAATAACCACTTTCAAAACTGTTCTCTATTGAACTTCTAATGAATGGGGAAACTGAGAGCTTCTAGTTTCTATAACCTCAACTTTATCTTTGACATTAGACTGGTTATTTTGACCCAGCTGTATGGTAGCTGAGTTGTTTTCATTTCCTTGGACTGAATCCTGGGAAACTGAGTCATCACCCACCTGACATGATATCCAAGGCTGTTATTTTTATTCTGTCTTCAGAGGTCATTTTCTTCTACCAAGAAGATAAACTAGTAAATTTTTTTGAGAATGTAAATGCAAATTATTGATACAAATTCTGATTTTTCTTTTCCAGCTCAAGTCTATGATGTAAAATTGTGAGTATAACCCTTTTATCTGGCACATGGATGAGCATTGGGGGGCTGTATGAGAGCAGAAATAAAAAGCATTGCTATTAGCTGTCAGGATGAAAAGGCCCTTAAGCAGTCTGGGTGAAGAGGTTCACAATTATCTCAACAACATGTTGTAGGATGGCCTGTGGGCTTTCCACAGCAACACAGAATGTGGGAAGACAGATCTTTTTCATGGCAATATCAGAATTGTCAAAGTGAGCAAGAGCTGCTTATTAACTACTCAGCCCAGGGAGGGCTATGGAAGATGATTGCCAAGGCTGAATTCCCTGTGTTTTCTCTAGGATAAATTCCCAGTTTTTTTTCAAACACAAAGAAAAGGAATTCTCATTCTAGAGACCACTGGTTATACTCTGATTTATCCTCAAAATATCCTTGGCTGAATTTGCTTCTTCTAACTATAGCTGTGGCAGGAAGTTATAGCTATTTCTAAACTCAGGTTTCACATCCTGATCTACTTGTAATCTGTGGAAGTTTTACTGAAAAGCCTGATAATCCAGTCAAAACATATAAGGAGAACCACTCCTCTAGGTGTGATTTAAAGTGCTGCTGACAAAATATTAGATACCATAAACCAGACAGTGGATGTGGGCTGCTTTCAGTTCACAATTTACCCTTCCTCCAATACCTTTTAGAGATATATATTTATTTATTTATCTTCAGCAATTGTCTGATCGTGCCAGTCCAAAAAAAGGTGGTAATCCTTGCATTGCTTGCACACCTTTTTGCTGCCTCTCCCTGGAAGTTTTCCCTGGGTTGGAAGCAAAGCTGCTGCAATGTCCAAGGTTCTTCTGCCACCTGGAAGCAAAGGACAAAACTCTCTCCTTCAGAATATTGTCAGAGTCCAGTGGCACAGGTTTACATGGGTTTGAGTCACACAGCAATATTGGTCAAAATCCAGATGGTTGGGAGATGCTTTGTTTACTCTGGTTGCTTTCTTCTTGCATTTTGATTCCAGCCATAACTCCAGAGCAGCAGCTCCTTCAAGCCGTGATAGCACAGGTCACTACGAGGAACCCATCCCCTCCACTGAAAACAACTACATGATGGAGCCCAGGAAAAACAAAATCTCTGAAGAAGTAAATAAGAATGTGTCTGACTGTGTTGGAAAACCCCAGGAATCTGAGTATGAAGTAGGGGACACTTCCTGAGAACCTCAATGCTCTGCAGATACCAGTCCTGAAGAGCACCTTTACCCAGACAAATACGTATCTTTCTTTTCACTTTTGTCTCTGAAAAACAGGTTGGACAAAGCAGTGGTTGCTCTTCCTTCACAATCCCTGCAGTGAAAATGCAGACCTCATCAGGAACTTCAGTTACAGACTGCTGTATAGAACTTCTGATTTTGTTTTCCTTGATTCCCTTTCACCACCTCTATCCAAGAAAGCCTTTTGAAAGCTGGGGCATGCAGGTCCCAGGCTAGGAACACTGTACTAAACTTACTGCTTTATATGGCCAAAAGGACCAGTGTTTCCAGCCTTTGTGTGGTGGGAGAAGAGCCAGCACCAAGGGCTGCTCTGCATCCCCATCCCCATGGCTGAGCAGAGCAGGATGCAGCTGGCTTGGAAATTGATGGTTCTCACATTCTCTGTTCTCTCTTTAAATGCGTGTTTGATATTTGAAAGAAATTAGATACCATTCCATAAGTTTGGGGTAGGATTGCTTACACATGCCTCACATATTTTGGTGTGTGTATTTCTGCACAACTGGCTCATTTTGGAATGTCAGCAAGCACTCACAGCTCCTCAGTAGATACTCAGGAAGTACTTTCCTCCCAGCTTAAAATGCCTGAAATGTAAGTTATGAATAATTTCTACTGCCCTGAGTAAATCTGTAATGCAGAGCAGAACCTTTTATAATGAACAGGGCAATCCTGTGTCCCATTAAAAGCCATGCAGGCAGCTGTAAAACAAGAAGAGACGCAAAGGATGAGTGGCACATCGGTGGCACAGGATCTGTGGACCCCCAGCTGTGCTGCTCATACTCAGGACAGGTCTGCATCTGCAGGTCTCTGAGCATCAGTTCAAAACTCACCAGAATTCAAAGAGAGTGTCAGGTGCTATGGGAAAGGTATTCCAGTCAAAAAACAGGATTGGGCAACCCAGAACTAATGTCAATGACCTGAGAATTCCTGGGACGGGAAGTGATTTTTTTCAGAGAGAGCACTTGTACATCATGTTTTTGTCAAACAAGCTTTAAGGGGAAATGCTAATTTACATTAATTTCTGTTTCTTGAAGTGGAGCAAGGTCATGTTTTGATGACTGTATGATTATCTGATGTGACAGAGCTGTGGTGTGAATGGCTGGCGGGGGGGATCACACAATCAGCTTCTGTGGGACATGCAAAAAATACTTAGTAAAACACAGTCTGCTGAGCCAGATCTGTGCGTTGGTAATGTCTGGACCAAACAAGAATGTCTCAAGTAAAAATTGCTTTTACCTGAGGGCATATGATTCAAAAAGAGCACTTTGAGACCCTTCTTCTTCAGTTGTCTACTTCTTGGTGATTTGCTCATAGCTGGGTACTGAATTTCATCTCCTTGAACACTAAGGATCTTATTTTATCACCAGAAAAATGGTAGCAAACTTCTCTGGCCACTGGCAGACTGTGTCAGAACATGAACACAAGATGCAGGCTCAGCAGAGCTGGTCCCTATGAACAGGGCTCGAGGGACCATCTGTGCTCAGGTTTGGGGACATGGGGACTTTACTCTGCCACCTCTAATTAGCCCAAAATGAGTAGCAGAAATTGCAGGATAAAGAGGGCCTGAGCTGTGGTACTTGAAGAAATGACACTTGAAAAGGTGTCCTGTCCTGTGTGTGGGAGGAAGGTGGGTACCTGGGGGGTCAGGCTTCAGAGTGCCTTACCTGCCACGCTGTGTGGGAGAGAGCAGCAAGTTCAATCTAGAGCAGAAAAACTGGAATAAAATACTGCATTTAATAAACCAGGTAGCTAGCCATCATGTCTGAGACATTGAAGGCTTTTTCTTGTGTTCAGATTCAAAACTAGGAAGAGAAATGGGCTGACTGTGTGACTCAGGGAGAAGACTAACAGCTATGTCTGTGTCCAGGGACAGAAAGATGCCATGTTCATCACATTTGGGGAACTACAGTTCTTCATGTCTGCTTTGGTTAAATAGTAATGTTTTTTATCCTGTATAATTAGAACTTGAGGAAGTCTTACATGTCCAGTTCAAAAAATAATCCCATCAGCAGTTTTAGCTTGGGCTTTCAGTTTGTTCCAGGGCATGTTCCCTAAACCCCAGCTTCTTTTGAACACTTTTGTGTAGGAGACTGTTTGTTTCGGACAAGGTTCTACTGCCAGTCATGGGCCAGGATATGCAAAAGGCTGGGTTTTCATCATCTTTATGAAAATACACATATTTTCCTCTTTGAATGACAGCTTGAAATTTTAACAAGTTTATTTACTTGCTTTTAGGCAGGCTTCAAACATTGCTAAGGGCTTCTCAGGGGCAGCATGGGCAGATGGATACAGGCCATGTGCACTGGTACCCCCACTGGTAGCTGTAGCAAAGGTGTCAAGAAGAAAAATCAGCAAAAATCAAGTTTCAATGTCTTACATAGACATGTTTTGCAACAATGGGTGTGGCTGCCCCCATCATCTTCCTCAGCAGGATGGCAGCTGGTGATGGCTCTCAGCCTGGAGCCTCAAGTGAATTTATTGCACTAGGTCTTGCAACACAGCGTTTAGCTTTTTGCTCCAGGCAAGTTCCACCACAGCAATCAACAGGGCTCAGCCACAATCACTGTCAGCAAGGACCCCACGGGTGGGCATGGCTCTACCTGGGGCTGAAATGAGATCCACATAGTTCTCATCAGGTTCCTGGCTTTGGGAAAATGAAGATAATCTCCAGCACTCATTACCCTGGCAGAGAAGGAATAAGCTCTCACTGACATAGAACAGCATTCCCAGAGATAGGTTCAGCTGCAATGGTTCAGCCCAAGCAGACAGGTATCTGCTGTGATGAGATGAGGCTGTGGCAAAACCATCCCATTTACCTTTCTCTCCCAGCTCCAGCAGAATACGGCTCCCTGTCCTTCTGACACATCTGCCTCCTGCTTAGAGATACTGTTTTCCTGGTGCTGCTGTTAGAATCATATGCTAAGGCATGGCTATTGAATAAATCCCAAAAAGCTGCTCTACTGACTAATTAAATGCCTATAACAGAATTCACTAGGTCAGTAGATTTGCTTTTATGCATGTTTCTTATCTTTCTTTAAGTCCTTCTCCTTTTGGTAATAGTAAGCACAGATGAATTTTGTACATCACACCTAGATAACTCTTAGAAGTATTTTTAAGGTACCCTACAGAGCACACTCAGAATGTTCCTTGGCTGCCAGTCATAAGTCACCTCCTTGGCAAGCACAGCATGTGCTTTCAGAACATGAAACATGATGACTTTTGCCCATGAACTGGACTATCGCAGCAGAAATGTGTGCTGAGAGAGTCTGTGATGCTCAGCATGCCCTGGCAATAGGCATTTGCAGCTCAGAAAGCCAACTGGGTCCTGGGCTACATCAAGAGAAGTGGATGGGGACAGGGAATGGGACTGGAAAGATCCATACAGCCTTTCTCCTTCCTTCACCCTTCACCTAGCTCAGCAGTGAAATGGACTCGTGATGTTTCAGAAAGAGGATCCTAGATGACAAAGGACAGAATAAAAGGAAGTGTTCTTCACTCGCAGTCTGATCCCAGGAGGGTGGGGGTCTCTTGGGGAAAGGAGGACAGACCTGCAGTTCTGGGAGAATGGAAGAAGTTGGGCGCATAGTGGTGTTTGTGATGACTTTCATCAGCTGCAATGGTGAGTAAATGCTTCAATGTATAGGAACAGATGTATAGAATCAGAGTACTAAGAGGGTAGGCAAAATATTTTGAATTATAGCTTTTTTCTTTTTTTAATTGACAGGTGCAGAAAGTCTTTAGCTTATTGTATTAACTATAGAGCTTGAGAATTCATGAGAGTCTCCTTTGACATCAAATACAAGGAGATGCTTTCAAGAGTGCAGCAAATGGGGCAATATTGGGCAAGGCAGCTTCCCTGCCCCAAGGCAAGAAGAGAATGCAGTTTTTTGGGACCCATGGCAAGGACCCATTCTGGTGCACCAGCTTTCAAAACAGTCTTGGTGAAGCTGGAATATGCATTCTATTAGAATTTAATAGCGCATCCTCATTGTTCTGTGAGCATGGCCCTGGGAAGAAGAGGAGCTGTAATTGTGAGACCAGGTGCTGGCTTATTTGATTCCCTTTGGTCTCTCCTATCTAGTGACTCTCTGGTTGCATCAGGAAAGCTGAGATTGGAACCTTGGCTTCAGTTCCTATGCCCATGGCTGAATATACCCTTTCTCAGGGAATGTATGACACTATCAGTAGCAGAGGAAAGTTTTGGGAAACAGGAGAAAGGTGCTCTTACAAGTTATACACAGAAGCATAGGATTGCTTCTGACATTTAGAAAAATGGGTTGAAATATATTCCCGTTTCATCATTAAAAAACAGCTCAGTTTCATAAGTTTCTGGGATCTGCCTCTCAATCAATTTACTGTGAGTTAAAGCTGCTGAATATAACCAGTGTCTTTCCGGGGAGAGGAAAGGGGAGAAGAATAAGGGGTATGGGAAGAAGTGAGCCAAGTCAAAAGCAATTCAGGTGAATTTCTACTTACAAGAGGCACTTCCAGGAGGAGCTGTGGGATCCATGGGCAGACAGCTGGAGAAATTGGGAGAATGAGTGGAGAAAATCTGCCCACTCTTCTTCTGTGCCTACCTGAATGCTTGTCAGGGTGCTGATCTGAGTCAGGTCTGAAGTTTTCCAAGGCTAAGGCAAAAGGATTTGCTTTGGTCCACCATTCCTATTCCAGGTCCAGTACTGCAGCGAATATCCCTAAACACTCCTGCCCACAAGGAGCCTCTCTGTACCGAGAAAGAATTAAGAATTGGCAGGTGCCCAGAGAGAGACACAATAAAAATAGACATGAGGTCAAGGCATCTGTTCACTTCCCCTTGCTTGATGATGTGGGCTGGCTTAGTGACTGTGGTCTATAGCACATCTGAGACATGGCCGCATGCTGGCATCTACTGCCCAGTGAGTCCCATCTATCTGGAGAATGTTTCCCTCTTCTGCTGCATTCTGATTTCTTCCCTTCCACTGCTGTTCCCTGCTCACCTCCTGGATCTGTCTGGTGTCCACCAGGTCACGGGCACATGGATGGGATCCACCACTTTGCCATGTACCTATGTGCCTTCAGAAGGTTTCACAGAGCAAACGCTTAGCTGGAGTGTGGAGCGGGACTCTAGCATCTCTACCATCTTTCGGAGGGATGCTTCTGGTGACCACATCTTGCTGTCTAAATTCCGAGGCCGAGTCAGCGTTCCAAAGGAGAGCCCAGGGAATGCCTCGCTCCTAATTGAGAACCTTGAAATGCCTGACAGTGGACACTACACTTGTCAAGTCATCTGGAGGTCTACAGATAACAGCTTGATAACAAGAGAGGTGACCACTACAGTTAAAGTTGTCAAAGGTAAATCCAGCAATAAAGACCTGCTCTTGTGTAGCCAGGTTAAACCAAGAGTAGGTAGCAGAACCAGTGTTGGTGGGAGTAGTCTTTCATATTACACTGTCTGGCCCATCTAGGCTGGGGGTTGGAGCATCTGCCTCCCTTGCTCTGTTGGTTAACCTTCCCAACTCATGGAGGTGTAGGCATGAACTGGGGAAGGGAGCCAGTTAGTGTACAGCCTGAGCTGGATCTATTGATGGGCCAGTTGTACCCACGATGTTTGAGATAACATCCAGGTCCGGTTCTGTGCAGGCAGCCCAAGTCTCTGTGGTTCTCGTAGCACATGGGTGTTATGTGAGCCAAGTCTGCCTTCTCCCTTTCCTGAGCATCCTCAATGTGTGCTAGAAATAACAGCCTTTCTGCAAGGGAGCCACTCACCCAAGAGAGCAGGACTTTGTCATAGGGCAGCAGCAACAGTGGCACAGCCGGTGTAACCTGGATTAACACAGGTGACCTGAACTCATCCTGTGCAGGGAAGCGACATGGGAGCCAAGCTGCTTCCTCCTGCGAAGGCACCAATGTCAAGAGCAAGAACAGATGTGGCAGGGGGACCATCCCCACCACAGCCAGGGCTCTGTGACCTGGGCCCCTCTGCTTTGTCTTCCAGTGGCAGCCACCAAGCCCATCATCAGAGCTGGAGAGCTGGGGCTCACGCTCCCGGCCGGAGCCAGCACCAGCCTGACCTGCCAGGCCAGCGGGTCCCCTCCCATCACCTACCGCTGGTTCCGGGGCACCCCGGCGGGGAAAGCCACCTTCCTGACCAGTGGGGCTGAGCTGGCCTGGCACAGCCTGCGGCTCTCTGACAGCGGGATGTACTTCTGCGAGGCAGAGAACAGGGCTGGCGCTGGAGCCGTGCAGCGCAGCGATGCCGTGCGGCTGACGGTGACAGGTGAGTGCCCACGGCCACAGCTGGCAAGAGAACATCCTGCTGCAGGGCAAAGGAACAGCATCCTACTTCCCTGCCCGGAAAGGAGGAAATGACAAACGCCCTCAGCACTCTGACACACTCCTCACCACTGCCTCCAGCCTGTGTCCTTCTTGATTTCCTGTATTCAATTTCCTCCTCTTTGAGGAACTGCTCTTCTCTGATGCAAAGGAGGCTTTGTATTTCAAGCATTTTTTTATTCCTCTGTGGGTTTTTTGAAGTTCTCCCTGGCTCTGTCATGCTGCCCACTGCAGTTCGGCAAGGTTAGACAAGGAGTCAGGCCTTTCTGTTGAGAACAAGGAACAAATGAGTGCTAGTTCAGTGAGGGAACAAACCAAACTGCCTGCTGCTCCCCACAACCAGCTGCGTGTCTCAGGGAGACACATTGAACTTCACCAGGCTCTGACACCTCTGGGCTCTGCAGGACAGTGGGTGACAGGTTGGACTCAGTGGCCTCAGAGGTCTTTCTCAATAGAAATGATTCTGGGATGGGTGCCTGGTGGAAAATTTGCAGCTCTCCTTGGCTGGTTCCCCAATCAGCAGAGCTGTGAAGCCCCTGATGGCAGAGCCAAGCACAGGTACCACACAGGAAGGAAAGAGGCAAAGCTGCTGAGCTCCCAGGGCATCAAGCTTTGGCTGAAGCACTGGGGTGCTTTTCACAGCAGTCCCACATTGCAGGGAACAGCACAGGAACAGGGATCGGTGCTGCAGATGCTGGCTAATGCTGCTGGCACAGCATCCCCCTCCCGTCAGCTGGCTGGGGGCTGCTTCCTCCTGCTCCTGTCCCAGCTGTGGAGAATTCTGTATCACAGCAGCATCACCAACATGGCCAAACCCCTGTGCAAGCCTCTCCTTCCCCCTCACCTTACAGATGCATCGACAACAACCGTGGCCTTGCAGAGGAATGTGGGAACCACAGAGGGACACCACTCAACCACAGGTCGGGGTGAGAGCCGTAACATGCAGCTCGAAGTGACAGGTGAGTCCCCAGGCCAGTGTTATTCATTTTAGTGGCAGGAGAAGACTGAGGCAGGGAGTTTGCTCTTCCATAGCAAGATCGACACCTATGCTGAATATTAATTGTGTCTTGGTTTTTATCGAGAGGAAACACCCTCCCTTGCTTGAGAGTGTGCCTGACGATGGGAGAGGGCAAGAAAATGTCCCCTATGTCCCTCTGGGACCAGAACTTTTGAGGTTGCAGAGCTTCAGCAGGAGGTCACCTGGGGCAAGGGGCCTGGCACAGGGTTCTATATCTCAGGGAGTTTATGGTGCAGCTGTTGATGGCAAAGCCAGCCAGGGAGTCACCATAGGAGAGAGGGAGTGAAAAAGTCCTCTGGAAATTTAGGCAAGCGCCAGCAGGACAAAGCCAAAGCATTTGCAGGTCATGCTGTGGCCAGGCATGATGCACAATATCAGCCAGGGCTGCCAGGAACCTGTGGGGCAATGGCCGGGGAGGGGCACATGAGTGCCAAATGCTGCCCCAGGCCTGATGGCAGGACACACACAGGATAATAGGTGAGTCCCGGACCGGCAGAGCAGACCCCATTTTCCCGATGCCCAGGGCAGCTCCCAGTGGGGCTGCAGGGCATCCACTGTTCTTCACCGGCAGATCTGCTCCCAACGATGCTGGTCTCCAGGACGGATACTGCTCCAGTGGGGCCTTTCACAGATACCGGTGAGTGGAGTCTCATGTTGAAAAACACCAGATTTGCCCTGGCAAGTGCAGGGTGACAAACACCATCCCAGACCAGCTCCGCATGTGGCTGCCGTGCTTGTGGCAGATCCGGCTGCAGGGAACAAACCCTTGGCATGCCAAACACCGGACACTATCCAGGCAGGAGCTGCGCTCTCGCTCCCACCCACAAGCCTGTCGGTGGGGGCCTTTGCAACCTGAAGTTCGCTGAATGTTCCCATCCAGGGATGCCCCATCCCTGAAATGTTCAAGGCCAGGTTGGAGGGGGCTTGGAGCAACCTGGTTGGTGGAAGGTGTCCCTGTCCAACGAGATGGGCTTTAAGATCCCTCCCAAGCCAAACCATCCTGGGATCCTGTGACTGCCGAGAAGCGGCTGAACTGCCAAGCGGCCTCGGTCCCGCCTTCGGTTAGGATTTAGAGGCGGTCCAAAGCAGCGCGGGACCGCCCGCTCCCGGCTGTGCGGCGGGGCCGTTCCCCGTGTCGCCCGGCCGCCGGCTGAGCGCTCTCCCCCGCAGGTTCCCCGCGGCTCGCACCGTCCCCGCTGCTCTACGGGCCGGCGGCCGCGCTGGGCGGCGCCGCGCTGGGCGCGCTGCTNTCCACAGAGAGAGACACAGCCCCATCACCCCATCACCCCCACAACCTCCATCATCGCCATCATCCCATCACTCCCATCATCCCCATCATCCCATAACCCCATCACCCCCATCATCCCCATCACCCCCATCCCCAGTTGATTCCTGCCAGGGAGAGGCTTGTGGGAGGGTTATTTCCTAAACGTGGGAACACCTGGAAGCTGGGTTTTGTTCTGTGACACATGAAACAAGTCGATGCGCCTCTTAAATTATTATTTTTTTTTTTCTTTCCAGAGCCTCTATATGAAGTTGCTTTGTAAGTGCAGTTTTCTACTTGGGACATTAAGACTGAGGGCACTGTAATGGTGTCTGCTTCTAAAAAGCCTCTTTGCTCAGTGAAAAGCAAAGATTCATTTGCCTTGCCAGGGGGAGGACCTGAACACCTTGTCAATTTATTTGGTAACATGAAGACTTAACGCTTGGTCACAGAAGATAGCCAGACTGTTCTTTAATATGGTAGAAAAACACAAAGATACTCTGGGCCCTTTGCCTATCACATGCCATGGGAAAACTATTCTCTGTAGGAAATTCACATCATTATTTAAAAAAGCAAAGGACAGAAATTCTCAGCTGTTCCTTTGAGTTAAGTTGCCTCTACACATGCCTTTCTCTATAAGAAGCATATTTCAGTGCTTGCCCAAATATTGCTTTGCATAGTTCCTGACAGCTTATGATTATACAAACATATCTTCTGCCCTGTCCTCATCTCAATCTTCAACACCTTCATACTGCTTTCCTACTCAGAGATACACCATAGGCATCTGTAGCCATTTTTCCCAATTATTTCTGATATTTATTTTCCAAAGGCTAGACTGTCTGCTGGTAACTTTAGAGTATAACATGATAATGCCATGAGAGTTTATAGTACCAGTATTAACTGTTCAGTGCTTCTTTTTGTGTGCATAATTCTTTTAACATCACTTTCTAGTCTTTCAGAGCCCCTCAGGCCCTCACTAGAATAATGTGAATTTTGCTGTTCCACAGATTATGTGGTAGATCTTGCCTCTGACTAAGATGTAAATGAAATGCCATCTGCTTTATTTGTCCCTTTCACTCGTGTCTCTCTTGTCCCAGCCGCAGCACTGCAGATGTCGCCCTGCTGCAGACTGAAGTGGAAGTCCCTGTTAAATGCCTACATGAGGAAACGCACTCTAACACTGCAAAGACCACCGTGAAAGACAGGAAAAGTCCTGAGTATGAGAACCTTATGACTGCAATGGAATCACAATATGAAATAGAAGGAATTTAGTAGAGTACTGGCTTTTCCAAATGAGCAGCCATGCCGAGCTGCAGGTACTGAATAGCAAACTTAACAGAAAGAAACTCTTCTTCCTGTCATCCCTCTGCTCTGCTCTCGCTGCTTGCTTTAACCCAGAGGAGCTGCATAACCTTTTGGTCTTTGACAGACTGGGCCTTGCCTGCGGGAGCAGAAACCCCCAGCCAACTGTTTGTCTACCCATTTCTATAGAGCAAGTAGTTTCTGAACAACCTGAAGGACTGAGTCAGGAAGAGAGGATCTGGAGGAGTGGGAACATGAAAGTCTTTAGCCTGTAAATCCAAGAGTAGCTGGGTGCAATGCTGCCGGTCAGTAGCACTGGCAAGTGGTACTCTCCAACGTGTGTTCCTGTTAAGACATCTCAGGCTCCAATGAACCAGGACTGTGCTGGAAATGGAGATCCTCTGGCTTTTGCAGCTGAGCAAATAGTGGTTTTACACCCTGCCTGTCCTTGAGTCTTTATTTTTTTGTTAGAGCATGGTAAAGGGACCACAGAGGAGAGGCTGATGTCCCCGGACATGAGGGGATTATTGGACAAGATCAGAGAAAAAAAATCTCCTGCCTGTATTGTGAGGGCTTCACAAACACAATGACAGCCATGTAGGGAGGGCTGTGCTGGGTGTCAGGCTGCGCTCTAGAAGGGAGGCAGACAGGATCCAGCCTGTCCCTGTGGGACCCATGGCAGCCAGCCCTGGAGATCCCAGGCTGGAGAAGCTGCTGTCATGAGCAGTTCCAGGAATGGTGCAGAACAAAGGAGTTGAGGGGAAGGGGTAGCTGCAGCCACACTCATGTAGGGCAGTAGCATATGGTACAAGGTCAATACTGTGTGGGAAGGGAACTGAAAATCTCTCAGCTTCCCCATCCTTACCTCAGCATATCTAGGCCCAAAACATGTGTCATGGCACTCTCCCCTCCACAAATGTCATCCCCATTAATTTTAGATTAGCTTGGTGTTTTGTGCAAGTTTTCCTGCTGTTAGAAGCTTTTGAGCTCCATGTTCACTCAATGACTATGTAACACCATGATTTTTCCATCTTGTGATTCCTCCCAGCACTGATCTGCTCTGAGGAGGTCTGGACACCTTCTTGTCCTGACATGAAGCCTGGGAGAAACTGCAGAGGAAGAAGGCAACAGGAGTTAAGGAAGGGGGAGCAGATGCTCCAGATGGACCAGCCCCCATGTATTCCATGTTGTCACTGCCTCTAGTTTGTGCAGCAAAAGGACTTTGGTGACAAGTAGCAGAACACTGGAAACACTAGAAGCCTGTCTCCAGTGCCAATGTAGTTGTTTCTCCCTGTGCAGCAAGTGTGTGATTATTTCTTTATTTTACTTTTGGCATGTTTTGGCATATTTGTAGTAAAACCTGTTGGCAACGGAACGTTTTTCTTCTGAAAGTCACAGAGGGTTTTGCCATGTTGCATCACCATCAAACCGGAGAACTTCTCCCTGCCTTGCACTGGTCACTCACCCAGTGCTCATCTGCTGAGCCCTGCTGTGCTCCAGAACGGAAGGAAAACCTCAGCTTCTGCCCTGAAAGGACACTGCCTCCCAAAACCACACTATCTTGAGTGGCCAGCACAGTGTCATGAGATTCACGATTCCCCTTGCAGTGCCTGTCCCATGGAGGAGACCTGTTGACTTTTATACCTGATGGGTTTGTACAATACTTCATAGCAGGGAGATGGGAGATGAAGTCCCAGAGAAATTTGTCCCACTGTAATTTGGTGCTTGTTCTTGTAAGAGGAGGAGGGTTTTATTTCCTTTTCCTTCCCCCCACTCATCTGGAAGGAACTGGGGGATGAAGGAGAGAGTTACCTAAAAAGCAGAGGGGCAAACTACTGAAACCAGAAATTGGAAATGCATGAGAAAACAAGAATGAAGGGCATAAACAAACACTTGGCCAGCTGTGGTGCAGAGGTTAGGTCTGTTGAAAACTTGAGGTTTGGGTGACAGGAGTAGCTGTCTGCTACATAAAGGATCCACTGGGGACAAAGCAAAGCCTGCAATCATAGATCTTTCTCTCTTTTGAAGCTAGCCTTACTGATAAAGATCAGGGTGTTGTCTGTGAGTCATGAGGAGGTGCTGGAGAGAGACCATGAGAGTGTGAGTCATAAGGAGTAGGGCCATTTCTGGGCCACTTCTGGACTGTGTTTGTCCTGAAGTGCACAAACTTAAAAAAGCAGAACACAATTTGCTTAGGCAATGATATACATTCATGGGTTCCAGCTTTGTACAAACTCGAACTTCTTCAAAATATTTCCTAGGAAACAGTTGCAACAAAAAGCCCAAAAGCTTAGTATTCAAGTTTATTCATATTCTCAGACATCGAAAAATTTGCTGGTGGTACTGCCCTAAAACTAGTCAGTAGGGTCTTGGGATTTTTTTATTTCTGAGTTTTCCGTGACAACTGCTTTCAGAGAGTTTGATTTGTCAAACTGGGCTGGAGACTGCCCCTGTCATTCCCCTGCCCTGACATATCTGAAGCTGCAGTTCTGATATGCTACAAGTCAGTTACTGAAAACGCTTATCAATCATGACATCTTGTGATTGTTTAGAGGGAATTACTTTAATTAAATAGCAGAATAGAATAGGCAACCTTGCTGCAACTGCTGACTAGGAATAACCACCCAAAGACAAGAAGTCTTCTCCAAACAGCAAGGCTTCTGGGAGAGGCAATGGACTTCATGGCTAAGATTGAGCAAACATGCATTTTTCACTGGCTAATGGGCCAGGAGGAAGTTAATCAGCAGCCTCATTAGTTTGTACTCCATATAAAAAAGATTCCTACATGTGCACAGGAAAGATTCTTTATTATGGATAATGCTGCTTTTGCCCGTGATGTTGTGATTATTCTTGCCAGAATCCTTGTTAACTGAGCCTAATTAACAGCTGTCTAGCTAATGCTGTGTAAGAGAACAGCATTATATTTGGGTGCAAAGAACAAGGAGCCAGGGCACAATTCTCTGTCTTCACAGTGCAGAGGAGTTGCACCACCACCACAGAAACCTGGCAGCACAGGATCAGTGAGGTGTTCTGGAACAATGACATGGGCTGTTCAATACCTTGGTGGGTTTCTGGAGAGGTGCTGAGCCTGGAGAGGAAGACTCCTGCCAGAGCAGGAGGAAAGGGCTGGATCCTCGGCGTGTTGTTGTGCTGCTCAGCAGTGCCTCACTTGGGGTATTTGACAAACTGACACTCTGCACACTGAGTGTCGGACTCAGCTTGTCAAATACACGTAGTGCCACACTGCAGCTCCCGGGGGTCACAGTGTCCTTGCTGGATGCCAGCCTGGGCACACAGAGAGGGAAAAGAAGCACAACAGCTGTTGTTAACTTCAGAAGCTTTTTCCAGTTAGCAAAAAGCATCATTAACCATCCCATATTTCCCACTCCTGTGCTCTTTTTTGGGTGAGAGAGGGCCACAACACCAGACACTGCCTTCTGCTGAGGAAAATATTCATTATATTAATTCAAAGATCAGAAAAAGAGGTACAACTCTGCCCCTGGGCAAGCATGTAGGGGTTCATCACCGACTCTGTTAGAAGCTCCTCCATTTGGCAGAATATTGTAAGGATTATGATGCTGAATGAAAACCAAGCTCTACATAGGGAAACAATGAACTTCTTTGGAAGTGAAGTGAAACTTCTGTTGACAAACTAACCCCCTTCTGCTCCATTTCTAGCAGACAGAAGTCTTTCCTGCAATAAGTGGAGCTTTCCACCCCCATACACTGGCATAATCCAGCCTTCAACGGTGAACATCATATTCCCACACACACACTTCTTGCACAAAGACAAAAGTTACTGTTATTGCCTTTTTCTTGTAACAGGAGTGTGCAGGAAATGCAGAAATGCACCTAAAGAAAACTAAATAGGAGAACATAGACAAGAGAAGATGTTGCACAGTGTTACTGTGTTCTGTGTCCTTCTCAGATGTTGACTGTTCAGAAATTCAGTCTAAAAACAGATTTGAAATTCTGATACAGTACTACTGTCCCAGAAAAATCCATACTGGTTCCTCTAGTATGAAGTATATTAACAGTGTCATACAGTGGGCAATTCATCAACCATTTCTAACTCTAACTTGTGTGACTCTATTTTACACAGATGATCATAGGATCCCATCTAATATCACATACAAAAACATATCTGGAATTTCTTTTTTCAGGTGAAAGCACAAAAGAAAAAAAAACAAGTAATGGCAAATACATGTTCTCTGAACCCTGTAGAGAGCAGAGTAAAACTTAAGAGCAAGGTAACAGCTACAGCTTTAAAGGCAAAATCAGTTTCTAGACTGGGTCACTACCCAGGCTTTGCAATTCTGGCATTCCTCTGTCTCCACCTTTGCGCTGGGTGTGATGTAGATAGGGACCAGTTCTGTGTTCAGGCTCCTCATTCCAAATGCAGTTCAGCCATGGTAGCTAAAAGTATGTGGCAATGGATAAAAACAGCATATGCATTTCACGAACATAGGAAAACAGTGTACATAAGCCAATTTAAGATCAGCCTAGCAGAATACAAGTAAACCTGTGAGCCCCAAAAAGACTCTCAGCCATACCAAAATGTGGAGAAGCCACTAGAGAAAAACTGAGCAGGCTCCTCAGCAGGTATCAGTGACCAGATTGCCTTCAGCTTCAGTACAGATGTCTAACAGGGGCAGACCTGGCCTTGGAAGAGGAAGAAGAGAACAAGGCAGCACTGCTTCTGCAATTGCAACTTAAAATAATCCCCTGTTGTGGCTTTTTGAGGGGAAAAACAGACACCTAAAATGTTGCTGTGAGGGACAGATAAGGGGTAGGAACACAATGGAGATAATTCTATCAGTAGATGGGAATGGAACTTGTAACTCTACCCGTAGAGATCATATCTGAGATGAAAGGATTTGTCATTGTCAGAGCTTCTGGTTTCAAGCTAAAGTGGATATTTCCAGGTAAAAGCTCAGTGTCATAAAACTGAGCAATCTACTGCATACTCTGAAGGCAAAACAGAAAGAATTTTTTCTTCCTGAATTCTTGAGTCAGTCCCTTAAAAAGTCACAAAAAGTCCCCTTCGGGCTGCACGTCATTGCTCAGGTATTTTTACAGGGCTGTCAGACTGTTCTGCAACTTGTAATGAAAATAAATGAAAAGTAAAATTATTGGATAGATTTGACTCTAAACTTCATAAAAGCATGCATCGAAGTGTGGCTGTGTGGTTTTCACATGCGGAATAACAGAGCCCTAGGATGCAGGCTGCAGCCAGTTCAAAGCACGCATTTATTATGCTGGATTTGAACTGGAATCAAGGTCATCTCTGTTCTCTACTTAGTGAAACCCAAACAACAGCCTGAATTGAAAGCAAGAGTCCCCACAGATCTGTGGGCAACACGGTCTTCTGAACCCCTGGCCAGCTGAAACCTTCGGTTTTGCTTCTCCTAGGAGCTGGAAGCCTTCATCATAACAGCCAGCCAAGGCTTTGTTCATATTAGCCTTCCACTGGATGCCATCCTGCTCCATACAAGACCTTCCCAAGCCCGCAGCCCTGCAGTGGACACTGCAGGGAGCTTTGCCACACAAACGCTGGCTCACTCCAAAGCCCCCAGTAAGGGCCCCATAAGCCCCCCATTACCTGGAGGCTGCCAGCCTCACATGCTCCCACAGCCCCTGCACTCACCTGAGCCCTGCAGCCCCCATCCCCTGCACACTGGATTCTGTCCCCATGGCTGCTCGTGCCCCAGATGCCCGAAGAGGGGAAGAGGGGTGTGTGGTAAACCTTCATGTGCTTTACTGAAATAATTGGGCCAATGAGAAATGGAGCTGAAGAGCACACTAGAACATGGCTGGGACAGGGTCTCTCCCTGGTTACACCCTCCCCAGTTCATTGTGCACTGCCTCATCTATGACTAATTTACATCAAAATCTCCTACTGCCAGCAGCTCATGGGCAGCATGTGCATGCGTGAGAGCTGGGAGAGCACACACACATGCACCCTGGTGCTGAGTAGGGCTACATATCACTGCTAATCATAATTCATCCTCATAATGGGGCCGTGGTCCAGAGCACAGTGTTCTCTGGCTGGGCCCAGTGGCATTCCATCCCTGAGCCTGCCCTCCCCAAGCACACCTGGCCAACCTCATCCCTGAAAGGAGACACCAAAAAGCCCCTTGGCTTAGGCAGACATAGCCACAGCACCAAAGGGAGGCAGCCCAAACCCCAGCAGGATTGACCCCCCAAAGCTCAAGGTGTCAGAGGACAGATTTCTTCATTGCCAGGAACAACGACACCCCACAGGTTTCAGTGTCCCAATACTCATGGGCCTTTGGGACCCCCCGAGGGAGAAACAGGAGATGAACGGCGAAGGACAGATCCTCCCCTGTTCCCAGCCACCCCTTCCGCAGGCAGGACAGGGACCTGGCACCTACCATGGCTGGGCCATCCTGACCCGTGGCAGGCAGGGCCGGCAGCGCGGGGCCGCACCAGGGGTCGTGCAGGAGCGTGGCGGGGGCACAGCCTGGGCACACAGCTCGGTTTTGAAGGGGCTGCTCCTCCTTCAAGAGGAAGCTGCGAATGGGGAAGATAAGGCTGAGGTTAGATAACAGGAAATGTCTGGATGTGAGTGACAACACATCCAGGTTGTGAAAGCAGCTCTCCCCATCCTGCCGTGGGGCACGAGGCTCACGAGCGGGGTAAGGGCGAGTACCTTGGCCTTTGCCCAGTGCAGCCAGGACACCTCAGCAGCCCGGGCACACAGAGCTGCAGCCAACCCAGCTAGAGACAGCATGGGGAAGGTCATTGGGGAAGCTGTGAGCAGCCAACTGTCCCAAGTCCAGCCACCTCAAGCCATGCATCTCACAGTGGTCAGGCTCCACTGCCCTGGCTGCTGAAGAGCCATGCAGAAGGCTGTGAAGGCAGAAACAGCCAGAAGGGCTCTGGTTTGGGAGACAGGCTCATGCCTGTACTGTGCACAGAGGGGTGGATCTCTTACCCTGAGATGAGCCTAAGAGTGAGGTGCAGGGAAGCAGGGTTCTGTTCTCAGGAGCGGGCTGACACTTCAGTCGTTGCAGGAGGTTTGGCTCCAAACATTTCCCCCGCTCACCTCGCTTTTGAATTCACAGCCATGCCTCAGTTCCTCTTTTCCCTTGCACTCATGTGAGCAGACAGGCTGTGCTTTCCCAGTCTTAGCACCTGACCAAGGCACTGGCCTTGGTTCTGTGCCTCTGCTGGTCCCTCCACACACCCTCTGGTGTCTGCTCAGGTCCCCGTCCCTGTCTCTGGAGCATCCACAGTGCCTGCAGAAAAGTGAACACCAGTGTTTAGCTTAGAGTTGTAACCAAAGCAAGCCCCACAGTTTCTCCTCTCCTGTCCCCTCCCTGTAAGCCCTCAGTATAAGGCACCCTCAGGTAGCATCCAACATCAGCACTGTTTTCATCCAGCCTGGCCAGGATCCCAACTGGCCAGCACACTGTGGGAACAGAGACCAGCAAGCTGCATCTGCCCAGGCCAGCAGCACAGCTGGCCATGCAAGAAAAAAAACAATTCAAGCAAACCCAGTAATTTTAGAGACATTCCTCATCTCTCTAGGCCAGTATGGTACACTGTATATTTTTTAAGCTAGAACTCATTAAAAATATATTGCTCTGTGTCTGCACTATCCCAAGCATGTTTGCCATCAGCTAGCCCTGCCAATGTGATGGATACTTGAAGGACATCCCTCTTGTAAGACTGGTTTTCCCACTCCCAGCATTCAGCTGCTGCCTTTCCTTTCCAGTTTTGCCTCCCCCCTGCTGTCTGGCTCTGCAACAAAACCCCACAGACACCTTCCAGTGCTGGTGGCCAGACCCTGCTCTAGTCCAGCAGCTTTCAGTTACATTATCAGCATGCCAGGACTGCAACCACAGACTTTATATTTCTGCAGCTCTGACCAAACCCCTAATCTGGAATGCACTTACTTTTTCTTCCAAGTAACTGAGTCCCCTGGGAGCACCCTCAGGATACTCCTGAGACTGTGTGCAGACATAGTAAGACCAGCCATCCTCTTAACAGTCAAATCTATCCCCTGTGCCCGAGCAAGAGTCAGATAATGAGGAATACAGTTACTGTCCAGTTCCTCTTTCATTTGACTGTGTTTTAAAATATACACTAAAAGAGGAATGGACAGGTCTTGGTGGTTTTGTTCTGTTTTTACTTTGGTTTTAACTGGGAGAAAGAGGTATGTCTGTTCATGTAGTGTGTGTAGTTTTTTACATAAGCCAGCATGAGCTTCAGTCCATGAAGGCTTTCTAGCCAACATGCCATCAGAAACCTGAGACTCATCAGCTGAAGTAGTGGAGATCAAGCATCCTCTCCCAGCCAGGACAATCTGCATTGTCTGCACCCGATCCCAGCCCAGTCATGTGAGCCCATAGTGATGTCCAAGGTGAAAGACCCCCAGAGAAGCCGATTTCCTCTACACTTTGCAGATGTCACCACACTGCCCTACTCTGTGTAACAGCCTTGAAATCGCACTCAGCATTTCCCAATGAAGTGAGTGTTTTCAGTGCACTTGCAGCATGCCACTCTGTCACTTGCTCCGGGAAGAGGAAGACGGGAGGTAGAGAAGTTGTGGGAGTCCCAGACTGCCATCAAATAATGTCTCAGAGGCTTCTGCATACTGCTCCCAAAATTTTCTTGGAAAACCACTTGAAAAAAAGTGCATCCATTTGATTAGCGTGCAGCAAATTCCCTCACCCTGTAGTCTCAAATTCTTGTACTTTTTACCCATACTTTTTACCCATAAGTAGGAGCAAGTCCAATTAGCAGGTTTCTACTGGACACAGAAAAACTGTTATTCAATTAATACTAATGCTGCTATGCGCAGATCAATCCATGCAGACATGAAACAAAGAAGGACATGGAACTCTTGGAGCAAGTCCAGAGCAGATCCACAAAGTTGATAAGAGGACTGGAGCATTTTCCCTGACAAAGACAGGGAAGGGAGGGGGAATTGGGACTATATGATCTTTAAGGTTCTTTCCAACCCTTAACTTTCTATGCTTCTATGATCCAAACTGACTTAGCTGAGGCCAGGTGATTGCAGAATCTGGCCCTTGGTCAGCCTGCCATCACAGGATGCCAGGAGATTCTGTGTGTTACCACCTCCTTGTACCTCCTTTGAAATATCTTCAAAGCCAATAACTCTTCTTGATGAAGGAATTAAAGCTGTGTGTTACCAAGTCAGGCCCAACTCCAGTCATCAGTGACATCTTCCATTTCAGTTGGCTCAGTCAATCCAGTTCTGCCATCCAGCAGCATTCAGAATTGAGGCCATCGGTTTTGAAGCCACCACATGAAGGGATGGAAAGACAACTTGTTCATACATCAAATTCAAAAACAGCAAACCACTCTTCTGAAGGTTCTTCTCCCAGGTGAAGAATACTCTTATTTACTCCTGCATTGGCTAACTGTTCAAATTGTTTTCCTTCATCCTTAGGTCTTGGAGAGCTTTCAGATTAAATCTCAGAGAGCCACAAGTTGCTACCAGCCTTTCTCCTGACTGTCTGTGTGAACAGCAGGCACTGCCTTGCCCTGCATCGAGGTGTTAATGACCCAGGCTCTAACAAAGCCAGTAATGACCCTGCCAGCAGTTAGCTGTAACACCACCCTTTTCAGTTTGTCCCGATGTGGGTGAGTTTTGACATTTCTTAGCATTACAGATGCTGCTTGGGAGAAGCTGTGGGGCCCAGTGTGAACCCAGCATGAATGCACACGGGGGAAACTGTAAAAAGAAGGGTGTTAATGTAAGCAACCACAGCAACCCTGTGAGCAGGAGAGGAGAAAAGGGGAGATCAGAAGCAGCACTAAGTTGCCACTGCAGAACTTCCCTGTGCCTCTGGAAGCACTCATGGTGCTGGATTCCCCAGGAAGCAAGATGGGGTGAGTGTTTTCACAGTTCCTTCCCTCCAGAAGATGGCTGATTATGACAGCTTTGCTCTAGGCCTTAAAACAACCTGCAACAATGCAGGAAAATATCACAACTATTCCTTGAAGGCCAAGCTGTGCATGATGGAGGAACTCACTGGGGAGATCCTCCCAACAGCTTGGCCTTTAAGCTCTGCAGCTGGGAGCTGGGCAGGGATCTCTTCGGCCAGCAAGGTTAGAGATACTACATCCTCACCACCAGCCTGCCTCTAGGCACAAGACCTCTCCATTGCCAGGTCTTGTCAGCAAAACTCCCTCAGCTGAACCCTGCTTCACTGGCCAACCTGAGCTTTGAGTCATGTGAACACCTTGTTACCATTTCCATTCTTTACCTTGTTCAGAAAAAGAAAAATAAATCAACACACCATGTGGACCTCCAAGTTTTGCTGACAGGGCCACCCTCCCTCCCTGCCCTCTTTTCAGATAGGTGCACAGCAGCAAGAGTCAGAGGCTGGGCTCCAGCAAACAGAGGACATTTCTGTTCATGGCTGATTATGTGTTTGTCATGTTTATTTTAGATCTCTGGTTAAGGGGGGAAAAAAAAGAGAAACAGAGAGAAAGAGAGGGGGGAAAAAAAAAAAAGGCAGACAGTTGCCAGAAGGTTCAAAGCTGTTTTTCAGATGGACAGTGAGAGATAAGAAAACCCCACTAACTGTCACAGCTACTGAATGACCCAAAAGACATCCTGTACATCATACACTATTAAGAATAGCATACAGGAACAATAGTGGTGTTGATATTTAATCCTAAAGAAGCAGCAAAATAGCACCAGTCAGAGGTCAGGCAAGTTCAAGTAGCTTGGATTTATTCTTATTTAATGAGTACCTCTGGATTTTTATATAAGTGGAGGAAAACCAGACTTCCTTTTTTGTCCCTGAGTCTGACATACCTTTTCAATTGAGACCAATTCTCTGTTTCATAGGTGCTAAGCAACCTTGTCTAGAGATTTTGCCGCAAAATAAAGTTGTATTGCAGCCACTTATCTCCTTAATTCCAGCACATCATTGAAAAATAAGACTATATTTTCCCGTATTTGCTCCCTCAAAGGACTATCCTTTTTCTTGCAGTAATCTTGTTACATGGCTAGACAAAGAGTAAAGCCTTAGTCTAGGTGCGAAAGATTGATAGACTTTATCTCTTAAAGAAATCAGGAGCTATGGAGCTGCTTTATTCACTGCTGGTATCAATACAGTTACTTCATACCCATTATCCCTGAGAACAGAATCCAACCCTGGAATTCTAAAAAGACAACCATGGATTTCTTTTTTTTTTTTTCCATAAACAAAATTTAACAAGCATTTAAGTTGTCAAAGAAAGGATTATGCCAATTCTTTTTCACAGAAAATGAAGGCAGAGAGCAGCTATGTTTCTGACACTCATCACTGTCTTTTACTGAACATGCAGTAACTGAAATTCCTTTTCTCTGTATACTATTTTCAGAAACCACCTATTAGCCAAGTTTCTCTGCTGCCACTTTCTGGAGATACTACTAAATGAATATCCTGGGTACAAAGCATTGCTGACTGCTACAAGGCATAGTAGGCAAAGGCCTGTGATGAACTTGCACACTCCTGCTCTGCGACTACAGCCTTTATGCCTTTCCAGACTCTCCCACATGGGAACACAGCAGGAAAAGCAGCTTTGCAGTGGTGCTCTCTGAGTGTTCTCCCGTTGCTCAAGGGGCCAGTGCTGGCAAAAGCAGTTGGCAGTCAGGAAAGAAAACCACATCAGGCCTTTCATGTTTGGAGATATCACTTCTAAAGGCTCCTAAGCCACAGATAACTGGAAACCAGGACTGCAATTTGAGAGATACCAGTTGTCCAGTTCTTCCGCTCTTCCTTTAGAATCTGCTGCTGGTGAACCCCGATTGATAGGGTGCTGGGTCAGCCAGCCCCTAGTCTGATCCTGGGCAGATGTTCTGCTCTTCAGTTAAGCCTCAGAAATGACTGCAGAAACAGCATGGGACCAACACACCAGGAACACCCGAGCACCAAATTATGTGTTTATCAGGCAACCACTACAGACAGGGCAGTGTCACAGAGATGTCCCTTGAGCATTGACTGCTCTTGGACCCTTCACTTTGGGCTTCCGGGAAGAGGCAGATGTGCAGTTATCGCTCGCCCCCCTTTTAGAACACAGAGAACATTTCGACACCACTGCCTCTGCTTGCAGAGTCACTGTCAAAGGGAAGTATGTGACCGCGGGGCTCCAGCTCGCAGCTCGCCTGCCGTGTTGCTCAACAGTGACAGTTGGGTTTACATCAGCCACCCTTCTCTGTGGCAATTAAGTGCTTCTCCAAGACCATCGTAACAGAACAAAAGGGGTTTTCTGTACAGCACACCTCTGTCTCTCAGTACATGAGGTATCATGCTGCTAGGCCACCTTGTAACAATTACACCAAATCTCTCCCGTTTCAGACACAGAAGATGTTCACAGATATTGTTCCCCAAAAATATCTGTCACAGCAGGATCACCTGCTTCATCAGAGCTCTTTACAACAGCACAAGAAAAGCCAAAACAGAATTGTGTGGTTTGGTACAACTGCCAGCAAGTTTGCGAAAGTGGGAGACCTGGTCTTCCTAAGCATTGCCTTGGCTGCTGCAAGGCTTCTCACCCTTCCCAGGAGGAAAACTGTACTTTTAAAGAAGACCACAGCCCTCATAACTTGGGAAGCCTTTTCTCTTCTTTTTGGACTCTTAATAGCTTATTCATTAAGTCATATGCCTCCACACTATAGCTGAATGGGGACAGACACACCAAATAGCCCAGAATCTCTCCAACACCCGTTATCTATTTCCATCACATCTTCCTTCTTGTATTGGAGCTGTTGAGGCATTCCAGGGCGTTTTCCACTTCAGTGAAATTCCATCAGCACACCTCTTCCCTCATGTGACACTGCCTAGAGCAGCGATGCAGGCTGAAAGGCCAGCATGTAGCAATTGGGGATTTCTCCCCCCTCCCAAATCAGCTGAGTTGTTTGACATCCTTTACTCAGTCAGGTATGAATCAGAGATCCTTTCAGGCAAGAGCATGGAAATACAAGAAAGGAAAGAGGTTTTATTGACCCTGGTGGCTTAATCTTATCCCAGGATGTGAATGAGCTTTAAAACCCCCCAGACCAAAAAGTTCAAATGTATACACAAATGCCTCTTTCCAAAGCAGCTTATGGAACATTGCACAAATCCAACAAGGCACATCAAGTCTATTTTAAGCAGCACCCCAGCCTAATCCAGACAGTGAACTTACACTTGGCACCAAGAGAGACAAGAAATTGCCCATCAGAGCACAGGGCTTGAGTGAAGTGTTAGTGTCAGAGCACTGGTTACGCACTGAAATGCCCACAGGCAAAGAGTCAGGCCATCCATCTGCCTGCAGGGCTGATCGGAAGGGCTGTCAGGGACACAACCCTTCTCGTGGCTTCCTCTCAAAGGCTGAGCAAATACGAATGTTGAATCTTAAACCTGGAGCGGACAGGATAACGCGAGGCAGGGTCATTTCTCTGAGCAGGTAAATACCCAGCCCGATGGGCAGGCTCTGCACGGGTCTTGTGCTTGGACAGGGACATGACTGCTTCAGCAGTGTCCCGTCGGGATAGCGTCAGCCTGGAATTCTGCAGCGCCCAAAGACAAGTTCTTAAAAACTCTTCCGCTGTGTGTCAGAGGTATGTGTTATATTAGGGTTTTACCCAACGATTGTCAACTTTTTAGTAAATGCAAAGTCAAATTTAGCGAGACTGGTGCGAGGAAGGGGAGAGAGACACAGAGGGGGAGATGCTGTGCTCCCGAAGTCACCGGCACACCGGGAGAGCGGCGCAGTCTCCGGTGGTCTGCAGAGCGCAGAGCCGCCTCTCGGGACCGG
>VZTX01012643.1:0-23098 GCA_013400915.1 Pardalotus punctatus
CGGCGCGAGCTCCCGCCCGCCGCCGGCCACTCGCACAGGTGATGTCATTCCCCGGGCCGCCGCCGCGTGACGTCACCGCGGGGCGGGACACCCCGACCCCTCCCCGCTGGCGGGGGGGCGCGGGGGCCGTGACGTCATCGCGGAGCCGCTGGGGCGCAGCTGCGCCTTAAAGGCGCCGCGCACGAGGGAGCGGAGGCGCGAGGGGCGCGGCGCGGCGGGGCGGCTTCCAGCCCCTCCCGACGTGTTTAATGTAGCCACCACGTTTAATACATTCACTGTATTTCCTGTGTTTAATACATTCCCAATGTTTACTAAATTCTCCATATTCACTCTATTTCCCATATTTCATGTGTTCCCAATGTTTAGTAAGTTCTTCGTATTTCCCGTGTTTAATATATTCCCAGCAATAATTGGGGGAATGATTTTCCCCTCGTTTTGCGTTTCCGGAGCTCCGGCCGCTGCTGGAGCAGGGGGATGCTCTCGCTCCCGGGGCGAGCGCCCGCTCCCCCGTCTGCTGCTCCCGGACCTTCCCTGGGCCCCGTGCGCCTCCTCACTGACCCAATGTGACCCGAGTTTTAACTGTTCCCGGGAAATCCAGCAGAAATATGGGATCATTTCTCTTCCCAGGGCTGAGAGGAGCCGCTCCGCTGCACGGCCTCGGGGAGCCGGCATTGATTGGGAGTTTCGCTCATTTTTCTGCATGACAAGAGCCAAAAGCCAAGAAGTTGCTGTTGCTGTGGCCCTGGAAAGGAATCACGGGCATTAAACCGGCTCTGTTTTCCCCCGATACTCCAGGGGTGCCATCAGCACCCAGTGCTGCCCTCGCTGCGGGGGGGGCTGCATGAGCTGGAGGGTATGAGGCAGCACCAGGAACCTTCGCCCGGATTTTTTAAAATAATTTTCCTCTGTGAGGAAAGGCCTCTTCCAAGGATTGGAGCCCTAGAGATCCACAGAATTCCACAGAATCCCCCAGAGATCCGCAGGAGCCCTTAGGGACACAGAGAGATCCACGGGAGCCCTCGGGGAGCCCTCGGAGCCCTGAGCGACCCCCAGGACCAGCTCCGAGGTGCCCACCACGCTGCTGTGGGGTCCAGCTCCATCTTCTCACCTCCTGGGAGAGTCCCAGGCCCTGCCCCAGACACCCTTCTCCCATCTTCTCCTACAGACCAGGGACCAACCACCGATTTTCTTCCACATCAGGAGAACATCCGCTCTCCCCATCAGCCCAGCCGCTTTCCGCAGGGCCCGGTGGCAAACACGGCATCACCAGGGCTGCGCGTCCTATCTGCTGCATCTGTGTTCTTAATGGATGTATAATATTTTACAGTAATTTCCTCATTTGTCATGCAATCAAATCCTTTGATCAGACACGGGAGAAATGTAAATATCAATTATTAACCAGCCCATTCTGGTCTTGCTTGACTGGATATTTATTTTTTTATTATTTTTTGGAGGAAGGAATTGATTTATTTGCAATTCAACTCTCCAACCCATTCTTAATTTGGATGCTTGCATTTCTGGATGGGCTGTATTTTTGAAGGGGGAGATATTTGATCACTAGAGCAATCAATGTTTCCATGTATATTTTATAGTGGAGAGATAGTTGTGTAGAAAAGTGTAAAATAAGTGGGGGGTTTTAAATCCTGTGCGTAGAGAGCTGCCACACCATGGTTCGAAATCTCAGTAGCCAAATTTGCTGCTCTACAGTCATTTATAGCCCTTCAGAGCGTTGGCATGAAATGGAGAAGGGGCCAGGAAATTTCTGACAGAATATTTTTCCATCTGCAAATAGTTCTATTTTTTTATTATTTTCTCATGAAAGTGAGGCAATTTGTATAAACATGTTGCCTTAGGCAAAAAAAGGCTCTGGAAATGAAAATAATAACAAAAAAATTAAAACAAAGTTAGAAGAAAAGTGAAACTCAGATGCTTTCTTTTTGGTTTCCCATTTGGAGATGGTTTTCCACTCAAAGCTGTGGAGGTTTCTGGTGTCTGTACACCCTGAAAAGTCAAGCTGGGGCTGTGACATGCATTTGTCTTGGCATTTCAGTATCCATGCTCTCCTGACATTTCACTGGTGCCAGTTTTGCGGGAGGTAATCCCCATCCTTCCCCCCGAAATCCCAACTTTGGCTTAAAGTTCAGGAAACTGGGAGTATTCTCCTCTCAAACAGGCTGTTTATTTGCTTTCTGGAATTTTATTGAAGCTCTGAGAGTTGCATTTTGCAAGCTGTCTTCCTCCTGAAAGCGAGCAAGCTGCGCCTCTTCCTTAATCATCTGCTTTTGTTTGCTTGAAGGAAAATACCAAATATCTCATGACTTGCCATAAAGCTGTGAATGACTGTAGGGATGTGCAATTCCTGCCTGGTCTCATGACTAATGGGTGAGATTTCAGGTGCACGTGGAGCCTGTGGAGATGTGCCCCAAATCCTGCCTGGTTTGGGTTTTTTTATCAATCTGCTAAAGCGATGACAACATCTTCTCACCAGCCCAGCAGTGGTTGGTGCAGAGAAGCTTCTGCAGTGCTCCTGCAGTGTGGAATAGTCATGGAATCAGGGAATGGTTTGGCTTGGAGAAACCTGAAACATCACCTTGTCCCACCCCTGCCATGGGCAGGGACACCTTCCACTGTCCCAAGCCCCCTCCCTGTTTTACCACGGATGTGATCCAGCCCATGCAGACACATTTTGTGGGCCCTGCGAAGTGTAACAAGGCTTTTTAACATCATTGTCCTGGAAATCCAACACACACCTCCCGTCGCCCAAGGGAATCAATGGTTTGGGCCTGCCTGTGACACCTGGGGTTTGTGCTGGAGCCAGCTTTACTCCCAACTTCTTCTCCAATCCCTTTTTTTTTGCTGGGTTTTAATCCACATAAAAGCTGTGTGAAGAGTGAGTCTGAGCTGCAGCTGCTGTGCCCAGACACGGTCACTGGTGGGTTGTGAAAAAAGCTATTGATCTCCCCCTTGATGGCATTTGAATTCAGTTCTTAAATTAACGCTGGCAAAACAACAGCTAAAGCACAGGCACAGAGCGCGATCGATGCCGGCTTGTTCCCGGTTGAACGGGCAGGTGCCGATCCATAAACCTGGCTCCTGTGCCGTGACCCCGAGCCGAGGGTGGGAACTGCTGCCACTGCTTCTGGCAGATGCCAAATGGGCACATACCTGTTTAATTTCCATTTTCTTCCAGCTCACCGGAAGATTTTGGCAGGTCAGACCAAGCCCTGACTTCCAGAACCTCCCTTGTCCATAACCTCTGGGGGAAGGTCTCAGCAGCAGCTGAGAAACCGCTTCAAAAAACTTATCCCTTTCTGAGTCTGGGGTCTTTGTGAGGCAGAAACTCATCTCCTGATGGAATTTACGGAGTTCTCTGTTTCATCCCACTGGATCCCGGCTCCCACACGGCAGCTGAACCAAGAGAGCGAGGCTGAAGGAGCAGCAGGAAGGGTAAAGGCGAGCTCACCATCTGGAGGTTTCACTCCAGCTTTGTGCTCTCTCCTTGCTTCCGAATCCTTAACACATTGTTTCCCACAGAAAACCTGTGAGGAATGAATTCCCGCAGAAGCACAGCGACGGAGATTTCTTACAGAGCAGCGCACTGGCCCTGGCCTCGGCACCGCCGGAACGCGACAGAGTTGCCAAAGTTGGTACAGAAAACTGAAAACCCTCTCTGGTGTTAAGCAACCGGAGGCAGGAGGCTCCCTGCGAGGCTCAGCACCCCAGTGAGGCTCAGAGAATCCAGAATGGTTTGGGTTGGAAGAGACCTTAAAGCCCCTCTAGTTCCACCCCCTGCCATGGGCAGGGCCACCTCCCACTGTCCCAGGTTGCTCCAAGCCCCGTCCAGCCTGGCCTTGGCTCCAGCAAAGCCACCCTTCTCAGGCGCTGCCCAAAGAACTTGTGTTCATGAGACACACGAAGAAGCTCCCTGGGCTGCAGGAATGTACGTGAGGCACAATTACCCATCGGGGTCATTTGCAATGGAGGCAAATGCCTCCCAGGGAGGGGTTCCTGGGGGGTGGCGGTGCCTGGGCTCTGCAGGGCGGCAGCACAGGCTGGAGCAGTGCAGGGGTACGGTGCCATCCCCAGCCTGGTTTCCAGCAGCGCTGCTGGTGCCTGGGGACTTCACCTGGTGTTAGAAGATGGGCACGTGTCAAACACGTAAGACAGGCTTTGGCACCGTCTGCTCCTGCAGAACAATAGTTACTCTTCATGTTAGTTCAGTTACTGATCAAATAATCTGAAAAATTCACAAGTGGCTGCAGATACAAATTAACTTAACAAAACATTTTGAAAACGGCACAGTCCTGGGGAGAATACAAATGTAGCACGCACCGGCGGGAGAGAAATCCAAGTGTCTGCGCCGGAGTCCTCCCATCAACATTTTCCCCGCGTCAGATAACACAGAAAGCAGCTAAAGCTGGATGAAATATAATAATAACGCGATCCAAGATGGAGCGATGCCATATGGAAGCCCAGGGAAGTTTTCTCCGCTCTTTGCTCTGCTGATGTTTTTCAGCTGTGTCATTGGTACTTTGCTTTATCAAGAACATTATGGGCTGAATTCTGTCTGTGCAGTGAAAAATGACAGGCTGAGGTTTGCTCTCTATTGCACCAAAGTCATTGGTGTTGCGGGAAGGTAAAGGACAAAGGTATTTAGCTTGTGGTCACCGTTTCATAACTGCAGAGCAGAAGCTATAAAATCTTGATGAATCTTTTGAGCTTCCAAGCCTGAAACAGCTCTTTGGTTTCCAGCCTGGCTGGGTGCAAACGTGGGTGCTGTGGATCAAGGCAGCAGCATCCTGATGCCCAGTGCTGGTAGTAACTTGTTACACCCAGGAATTGCTCTGTTGGGGAAATAACCCACCAGCTGATTCCCCTCCGGGTTCATTTTCTGCAGGGATGTTCCCAGCCCAGCTGCTCAGTGGGGCTGCAGTTCGCCCTCTGTGCCGTGGTAGCTGGGTTGAGATCGGTTTTGGTGTAGGGAGAGGAGACTGTGGGATAAATATGGATTGGGCTAAATAAGGAAAAGCTGTGTGGGATGCTGCGAACAGCAGATGTAACCCACTCCGTATGGAAGGTCCAAACCCACCCACGCTGGGGTTTGGCTTTCCCCACCATGAGCCAGAGCTGTTGAGAAGCCGCACCACGGTGGGGGAGCTCCCAGGGGGACTTCCCAACCACCAGCTGGACCCCGTGCTTTATCCTCACCTTCTTGCTTTCCCTGGGCTTGTTCCTACACCATGCTCACTTTCCCCAGCTCAGTACAGAAGGATCCCTGCACTACTGAGCCAAATCAGTCCTAAATCCCTTTTCCCACTGCACCCCAAGGTCCTGCTGAGCTCCCCATTCCAGCTCCCCTGTACTCGGGGTTCTAGAATCACAGAATGGTTTGGGTTGGAAGTGACCCTAATGATCGTCTCGTTCCAACCCCCTGCCATGGGCAGGGACACCTTCCACTAGACCAGCTTGCTCCAAGCCCCACCCAGCCTGGTCACCCACCCCACGGAGCTGCCACCAAAATCCCACCCCTTTGGGCAGCTCAGCAAGAGCAGGAGCCACCCCCATTCCCGCTGTTGCAGGAATTACAGTCGCTCATTATACTCGCTCCTCCCCAGCCGAAGCAGGGAGCAGAGGCTTTTTGTCTGAATGAAATGAGAACAAAACTGGTTGTTACAGTGCAGGGAGATTAGTCATTAGTCATTTCACCTTCCTCTGGAGCTGCTGCTAATTGAGACACTCAGGTATTGCTGTCACCGGGGAGCTGACTCACTCCAGCCCCGGTGCTCAGCCCCCCCCGCCGTGTTTATGGGTGTCACTCCGTTCATCGCTGCTTTTGGTTTTGTCCTCGTGGGCCCTGGAGGCTAAAAGGGGGGGGGAAGCAGAAGGGGAATGGGCCCGTCAGCTCCAAAGGGCCGTGGCAGGACATCGCAGTTCGGCCGGGCACAGCCTGGGGCTGCCGAGCCGGAGGAGCTGTGGGGAGGAGAGAGGATCCCTCTGTGCTCTCCTCGAGGTACAGCTGCAGATCCAGCCCGAAGCTGTCATTAACGCACCACCCTGCTTCCCTCAGCCGGGGAGTTGTGGCCGATGGATGCCTGCTATTTATCCAGCCCTCATTACCATAGCAGCCTGCATCCCAGGAGGAGGGAGCCCGCCTGCCGCTCTCCATCCTGGCTGCTCTGCTGGCTCTGCTGTCACCGGGGTGTGCAAGACCAGGCTCAGGCACCGAGGGCAGAGTAATGTCACCTCCCAGGAGGCAGCAGCTGGCTGAGACTGTCTGTGGGCTCGAGCAAATGTTGCCTCACCATCACCACCTCCAGTGCCTTTGGTCCGGCAAAGCTCCCTGATGAAGCTGGTGCCTCGTTAGGGAAACGTCCATCCAGAGGAAAGTTGTGTGTGCATGTGCCCTGTAGGATCTATGACCTGCAACATGATCCAATGGGTAAAAAAATCCAGATGTGTCCCTCAGGACACCTCTTTGCAGGTCTGTGACCTGTTGGAGTGTGCGAGTGTGGTGGGCACTTGCTGTGCTTGGGGCAGGGAGGGAAGCTTTTGTTTGAAGCGGGTTAAATTATCCAGAATATGAAATAGGAAACAGTCTACTAAGGCTGAATGCGATGTGCCATATGGGACTCAGTGATCCCTGTGCCAAACAAATGAGGTCTTAACTCTCTGCCAGCCCTCGAGGAGGAAGAGATAAATTTATATTCCTTCCTTCCTTCCTTCCTTCCTTCCTTCCTTCTTGTCCTCTCTCAGACAAGAAACTTGTAGGAAGCTGCAGGAGATTTGGTTCCGTGTCAGCCTAAGAAGCCCCCAGAGATCTGGCTACTCCCAGCTGCTCCCACCACAAGCCCTGGGAACTGGTGAACAGTGAAGTGGAGGTCTCCCCATCCTGGAGGAAGTTTCTGCGTCCCAGGGACCTGCAGGATGGGAGACGGGACCAGCCTCTTTGCAAACAGCTCTTTTTCTAATTGAATTTCTCCCCTGCGCAGGTCCCGACGCTTCGCTCGTGCACGGGGGAAGCAGAGTTTAAAAGGGAATTTCTGTCTTTTATTTCCCTGCCAGCACAGGCGGGTGGGTGGGCGAGGCAGTTGGAAGGATGTTTTCCTTTCATTTTTCAGTCTCATTGGGCAGCTATATTTAGGCCAGTTTCTAATTTTCTGGGCTTAATTAATGAGCTGAAGTTTTCACGCACAGGCGCTTGAACAGCTTGGGAAGTTCAGCCTGGTCACTGGGCAGGAAAAAAATTGTCTTTCTTCTCTGCTAGCACTGGGAAGTGACCTGTAGATAACCTCAGAGGAAACATCTCTGTGGGATCATTGGGACATGCCAGCCCTGACCCTCGGGCACGCTGTGCATGACACGAGTTTGTACATGTGATGCCACGCAGCCACAGCGCCCACGTGCATCCCTGATGTGGGGTCGTGCTGTGTGTGCTCCCAGCGTCCATCAGGTACCGGTCCCAGGGACACAGGTGCCCCCTGACCCAGGGATGCTCTCCCTGTGCTCGCAGCACCCGTCAGGTACCGGTCACACCAATACACCTGGATGCCATCATAGGCACACAGGATGCTCTCTCTGGCACATATGAACCTCCAGACACCTCTAGAAGTTTCAGTCTGTTTTTCTCTTTCTCTGGAATGGGTCTTGGATGCCCCATGGCTGCACACTGGCTACAAGCACTCTTGCTCCTCCCCAGCACCCAGCCCATGGCCATTGCTCTAATCATGTAAAAGGGTTTCAGAGCGCAGGCCAGCTGTAAATCTTTAGAGTTTTGAGCCCCTTTCCAGCTTCAAGTTGCCACCTGGATGCTTGCCAAATGGCTTGGCTGATTTTCCCATGGACGTGCCAGACGCTCTTGGAGCAGCTCCAAAGGCACATTGTCCATTTGTCCACATTACCTGGATGGCTTTTTAGTATTTACTGGGGAGTGATTATAGCCCACTGCCACAGGTGCAGGCTGCTCAGGAGAACGGGTACACAGCCCGGCTCATCTCTGAGGTCACCCGGCCAGGCTGGGAATGGGGAGCCAGAGCAGAGCTGTCCCTGGGATTTGCTGATTTTTCCCCAGCTGAGCTTCTCCTCACAGCACCTGCGGGGTTAACGCTGCAGAGCCCTCCTGCTCCCTGCCTGACGAGCCCTGTCAGATCGGCGCTCATCTGTCCAGATGTGTTAGGGCTGAGCTGCCCCACCTCTGCCAGATGTGTCCCTGCACCCCTCTACCCCCTTGCTGTCTCACCTGGGCACCATGGCAGAGGCGCACGCAGGTACTGCCCCTTGCACGCTGCATCACACCCCCACCCCGGGAGAGTCTTAAATGTCCTGGGAAATCGGGCTAAGAAGGAGATAAGAACTGGAAGGGGTTTTGGTGGGGTTCATTCAGCAGTTTTCTTCTTGGCTGGTGTTGACTGATAATAACCGTGGCATTAGGCACTCCTTTCCCTCCTGGCCCCGGTGAGGATGTCAGCCCTCCCTGGCACTGTCGTGGCCACCGGCAGCGCAGCCACACAGGCACAGGGAGAGCTGCAGCTCCGGGCCAAGCCACCCTCACTCTGCACTCACTGCCCTGCACACTCTCATGCTGGTCCCAGTTTGCTCACGGGGAAGTAGCAGGGAGAGCTCTCAGCCCTGTTCCCCACACTGATGTGGAGGATCAGGGGTAAAAAATCTGGAAACAAAGTGTTTCTGTGTGACAATGGCACAGATCCCCCCCAGCTCCCCGTGTAAACACACGTAAGCTGCTTCACTTCCCCCCGCACCGGCACCACCTTAAAATAGATCTGCCTTAAAATAACACCTTGCTAACTCCAAGCAGATGTGTAGCTTTTCTTTTCCAGCAATCAGGAGGTTTGTTTTTTTTTCCAGTGAGAAACTGTTTAGCTAGAAATAGGAACCAGGAAGAGGGGGATGATGGCACCAGAACTACAAACTGCACCCCAAAGCACCAGTGGCTGGGTGGCCTCTGGCTGCCCTGACTGAGCAGCCCCCGGAACTCTTCTGGGTGGAAATCACTCAGACTTGTGGGCAAGGAGGACATTTTGGGCACAGGAGGTGCTATAGCAACCATGTGAAGGTGCTTGGAAGAAGCTGAGAGGGGAAATAAATAAAATAAAAGTGTTGGTGGGAAGAAGAGTGATGGTAAAAGGAGGAGAGGACCTGAAGATCCCCAGGATGGAACCTGGTGCCAAAGCATCCAGTGGTATTTCTCCTGGGCAGCTTTTAACCTAAAAATTCCTGAAGAGCAGAATGGCACAGGGATGAGAAGCAGTAAGATGGGGTCCTCTGCATATCCCAAACTTCCACGTGAATTCCCAGCTCCGTGTCCTTACAGGGTCTCTCTCACACCTCCCAGGCAGTGGGTGCTGACACCCCTTGTCCCCCAGCACCATCCAGCCTTGCGTAACTCCTGTATTTTTGGGGCTGATCCTCCACCCCACCCAGATCTTGGTTCTAAAAAGAAGCTGGAACCGTGTTCTTGCTGATGAAAGCCTTGATGCATCCCTTGCTCAGAGGTGCTGTGGTGGGCCAGGCACCGTCCTGGCCTCATGCTGAGCACGGCAGGAAAAAATCCAAAATCTGGCCCCTGGGAGCTGCATCAGAGGGCTGGAGCTGCCAGATGCCCTGGCCATGGGAAAAAAACACCTTATGATTAGAACTTCCTCCATATTACATTTGATTTTATTTTTCCTTTCCCCTCCCAGCCCTTCCCTTGCTGCCACGTTTTGGCAGGATTAATTTGAGATAAAGTTACCCTGAGTGACGGCCTTTGCTTTTGTGTTCTCCTTGTCTATTTTCCGCCTCGCTAAACCTAGAAAAACTCCAGAGAAATTCTCCAGCTTCCAGCCTTGCCAGGGGGCCCCGGCTCAGCCGACACTCATCTGCCGTCTCCGCGTTCAACCGCGGAAAAAACCCACAACACCTTCTGACAAGGGTTATTTTTATTTCTAATGAAAAGCGAAGCCTGCTGTGCACAGGTGGAGTGGGATGGATGACAGGCGCCAAGGTGCACACATCAAAATGATTGAGGGCTCATATTTCCCAGGGGGGACTCTTTTTGGGTGGTGGGGGAGACCCCCCAAGCCCCCGATGTTTTACGGTTTTGCAGCCTGATTGGTGACAAAATGTCCCCTTTGTGTCTGGGAGGGGTGAGGGCTGGGGGGTTGCGGCAGTGCCATCGCTCTGACGGCGCAAGCTGAACCTCTGCTTTGTACTTTGCTGATCCCCCAAGTGCAGGGTCAGTTCATGGCCACAAACATGGGACTTGGTGTAAAAAACATGCCAGGGACATGAGCACGATCCATGAACCAGGGCTTGGCGTGTCCTGGCAGGGGCAGGGCCTGGCTGACCCCCAGCAGGGTCCACGGTGGGTTTTCCTCCTTGATGCAAGGGTGTCTGGACCTGAAGAGCTGTGTCCAGTCCTTCGAAAAGGAAGAAACTACATAGGGTTCTCTAAGTGACTTTGAGCTCTGTAAGTGTCCAAGTCTAGGCTGGATGGGGCTTGGAGCAACCTGTGATAGTGGAAGGGGATGGAATGGGGTGGGTTGATCTCTTAGAATGTCCAGCCTGTCCCTGGTGGGCTTCAGGCAGGGAACAGTGACGTGCAGAACCAGAGCTGCTGCTGATGCTCTCACTGCATTCCCATCTCACGAGTTCTGTCAGTTATTGAGCTCTGTTACTACTTTTTTCACATTTATTCCTGGACTTGCAACAATTACTTCTCCAGCAGGGTGGAGGTTATTAGGATAACCACTCCTGTGGTTAGTTTAGATTAGTTCGGGATGGGGAAAGGCAGAGAGAAGCTGTTGCTTGGAAAAAGGTGTGGTTGTGTATTGGAAAGGGAAGCTGGAAGAGAAGGCAGGGAAAGTCCTGCTGTCCCTTGAGGCTCCACAGGGCCACGGGAGGGTACAGTCCTGTTCCTCCCCACGAAGGTGGACAGGGAGGCAGCACCCTGAAACACAGACCTGGAGAGCAAAGCCCTGTTTTCACGGCCGTGGTGCTCCCCTGTTTGCACAGCCGTGATGCTCACACTGGGAATTCTCACATGAGGAGCTTCTCCAGGCAAACCCTTGGCTCCACCAAGCCAAGCTGCAGCTTTATTTGCACCCCAGGAAGGTTCTCCCTGCTCACTCCAGCCTTACACCTCCAGGCACTGGATTCAGTGTGTGTTTGTTGATGCTCTCCCACCTCCCAGCTGCGTTATGCAGCCCCGGTAAATGCCCTTTCCATCTTGCTCTGATCATTAGCTGAGAGTATTCCGCTCCAGAGCTCTGCAATAATGAAAGGCACTGAACTTCGGGATCTCAATTAACTATAGCAAATGCTCTAGATCCTAGGAAAATACTTTGCTCAAATTATATTGCAATAATAATCTGTACGTCCATTTGCTCCCTGGGAACGTGTGCCATGGATCTCAATTCTGCTCCCTCTCACACCCTGAGCTCCAGCTGCACATCTCCTTCCTGCCCAATACACAGCATCATTCCTAATTCCTGGGCTTCTCTGCCACCTCCCAGAATAAAATCGAGCCCTGATGCCACATGGCACTCCACCTCTTGCCTGATAAATGCATTCCAGCTCTTAATGAATGATACCACATCGTTATAATTAATAAACAGACAAGCCCCATCCTCTGGCTGCCGACTCCCTTAATGGCAAGGCTGTCACTGCAGCAGCAGTTGAGATCTTCACAGCTCGAAGGTCACGCTCCAGGTTTGGGGGGTAATTTCAGGAGAGGGGAGAAGAATCAGGATCTGCAGCCTTTAAATAAGAAAATGGAATGAGGCAGTGATGGGGAAGGATCTGAGCACCTGCATTGTCGCCCCAACATGGCAAAGCTGGGGCGTTGTTGTGGGAGTAAGAGCAGGAGATGAGTTTGGTTTGTCCGGCTCCATGTGAGGGTGGGCTGGACATGGTGCCTGTGTGGAACGTGGGATGTAGGAAAAGCTGTGCCAGAGCTGTTACCCAGCCCAACACCGCTGCCTTCCCAATCTCATCCAGCCTGCAGGAGTCTAATAAAACAAGTCCACACGTTACAAAATCAATTTTCTCTCTATTAATTTGGGTCTCTTAAGATTTATCATCGTCTTTCATCAGCAGATTAAAAGCAATTGGCAAAGTCTCAAATAACCTTTTAATTCTGAACTGGAAGCCAAGATCCAGATACAAGGAGCTATGTCCTCCGGAGGGGCACTGTCTGGATGGGATGGGGTCCAGCACCCCAGTTTGGGACTGGGCACGGGCACATCCATACCTGTCTTCCCCATGGTGAGCCTCAGCCTGGCTCCTGGTTCGTGATGGAATTAATTACAGTTCTTCCTCTGCCTTCAGTCAAAGGCTTCACTTTGATATTTATGTTCCCAGTTGTGGGTTGTGGCCTTGATTCATTAAGATTTGCATAGTAATTGTTTTCTTCTAATGATCTGGGAGGATGGCACCATGGGGAGAGTCCTGCACACATGGGTGGGCGGGCTGGGGCACACTGCTGAGCAGCACCAGCCACCCCTGAGCACCACCCTCTGGCCAGGGCCAAACCAGGGCTAAAATGGGGCCAAAGGGGGCCAAAATAGGGTTAAAATAGGGCTATAGGCTCTGCATCCCCATCCCACTGCTCTGTGCTCTGTCCAGAACAAAGAACTGGATCCCGCTCATCGGCCACAAGCCCTGGGGCGAGCGTGTGCTCCTGGATTCACATCGCTGGTAGGGACCTGCAACCATGCTTTCATTGCTTCATGGTTTTTCGAGTTAGATATCAAATTTTCCACCGGAGAGACCTGATTTGCGTGCTTCCTGATTTGTACGTTTGGTTTTGATGGACAAAACTAGTCTGAAATGATCAGAACTTCCTTACTGGTGCTTAGAGAGAAAATTTCCCCTGTTCATCCAGCTTGAGTTGGGAACAAATTCGTGTATGAAGTGGGATGAAATACAAGAACCATTTCCAAATGACAGAAATACCTGATATTACAGAAATTCCCACCCAGCACTACCCTTCCCCCTCTTCTGGCTCCCAAACCTTTGCAAAATCTCCATTTTCCATTAATTTGTGTTAAATGTTTGGCTCTGGACTGGGATATGAGATCTGGGAGAAGAAAATTCCCTTGCTGGGAGGAAAAAAAAATAATAAGGAGGAAGAAAACCTTGTTTCCTTGCTCAAAAGCAAACCCCGAGTCTCTGTGCCCATCATGGGAGCTCGGGGAGCTGTGCTGCCTCACGGGAGCAGCTCGGGAGGGATGGAAGCGCCTGGCTCCTGGCCCAGATTTGATGGCTCCACTTCCCCCCGCCTTCCCCGCTCCTCATTATATTTGTATATTTGTAGATGATTTAACATTCATGTGGCGCTGGGTCTCAGTGGAGAGCAGCGCCTTGGCAGGGCAGAGATCTGCATCTCCATCCCCAAACGGCCAATTTCTGCCCCAAAACGTGTTTGGCTTCTTCTGACCATGGCAAAGGTGGTGTGGGCCAGCCCAGCCGTGTCTCTTCAATAACCCCTGAAGATCTCAGGTTCTGCCATGAGCTTCATCCCTGGCGAAGGAAAGGACAGCGGTGGGGCAGACTCAGACCCGTGCTGGGTGTGCAGGCACGGCCATGGGTGAGCTTCGCACCCTGCTGAGACCAAACCTGCAGGATGGAAGGAGGCTGGAAGTAAAGGACTGCGCAGCTCTGAACTGACAGGAGGAGACCATTTAAATCCAAAGCAAAGGTTAATGATATCCTGACAGTGCCAGAGGATTTGCAGCTTCCAGAGTGGGAAATTGCAGCTGGGGGACACCCACAAGAGGTGGAATAGCAGGGATGGGGTTGGGCTGAGAAACAAATACACAGGGACAGCAGCACTATTTCAGCTGACAGCCCAAGAGGTTATGTGGGGATGACAGATGTTTATTTGTGTATTTTTCTGATCGAAGGAAAGTTGTTGTGTTGGCTTGGCAGGGTGAATGGCAATCCTTTTCCAGGTATGTTCCTCCTCCTGTGGGGTAGGTTATGGAGAAAGGGCTGGAATTCAGCTCTGCTTTGGGTGAGTAGCTGCAGAAGAAAGAGGATGATAATGATGATGATGATGATGACAATAATAATAATAGTAATAATAATAACAGTAATAATTTTGTTTTCTCATCTCTGTACAATCCATCTGTTTGCAGAAGATTCTCCCTCTCCCAGGGCAGTCATGGAGATCTGACCAGTGGTCTCCTAATGGGGCCATATCCAAAGAGAAGGCAAAGAGTTCCCAGGTACCTGCCCACCTGTGGGAGCTGCTGGGTGGGCGCTTTCCTTCTCTGCCAATGCCGAGGTTTGTCCTCCTTTAGTTGCTGCTGGAAGTGGCCCACAGATTTCCCGGGAGCACCACAGACTGCCAGTGCTATTGGCACTGGCTTTGGGGCTGAGCGGGGAGGGGGCACAGTGACACCTTCCTTGCAGGTGGCACCAGAGCTCAGCTCATGTCTTAAGGGTGATCAAAACTCTGGGTTCAATATTAAAAAGAGGCACCCCAGCTTCCCCAGCACTGGCCCTTTGCAGCCCACGTCCTGCTTTTCCCCAGGCTGGCTCCTGCCCTCCTTCCACCCTCATTAGACACATGCCGAGCGCTTTGCAGCTTCTTCAGCTGCTCCCCACCAGCATCCCATGGGGTCCAAACCAGAAATGCCTCTTCTTTGAAGGGCCCACACCAAAGCCTGTGTGGAGCTTTGAACCTACCACGTGTCATCGCCTGGAATAATTCATCTTAAACATTTGCTTGTAGTGGTGAGGGGGCCAGAGCTCCGCTCGCTCCTGGGCTGTGCCAGGGAGCAGGGAGGGGCTGAGAGCATCTCCAGAGGGTTTGTGGGATGGCCATGAGTCTGCAGAGCATTTCTACTAAACCAATCATTTTGGCAGATAAAATTCACTGGCAAAGCTGTACCAAGTGTCTTCCACAAGTTGTTGGGACTGGGGGGGAGGAATGAAAAAGCAGCAGAAGCAGAGTAAGAAGAATTCAATATTTCTATTTGTTCTTACCCAAATAAATTGAGATGTATTTGTGGAAGTGTCAGAGAAGCCCGCAGGAATGATACTATAAAATAACACAGCTGCTTCATGAGTCTATGACAGACAGCACAGATTAATGTACCGGCGTTTTTATGGTCTGTTAACAGCTGATATGGGTTTTAAATATATTATCTCCCATTGTATTGTCTGTCATTTTAAAAACTGCTCGTGTCTATTGTGTTTGCTTTTAAGAGGTGCTTATGGAACAATCAGCCAGTCGCTTCCCGATCTCTCCTCTTCCCTCCTTCCTAGATATATCATTATCTCGCCCTCTTTCTCTCTTTTTTTCCCTAGATAGGTTTTCCCCAGCACTTTCATGGGCAATTTATTCCAAAACCTATCGAAGCCCCCTCATGTTCCTTAATTTCAGGAGCTTTAGAAAGCTTTTCCACCTTCACACCTGGTTATCTGTGAAATGTGCGTGAGCTGGGGGGAGCGGTCAGGCTGGAGGGGCTGGAGAGCTGTGGAAGGGGAAGGTGGGTGCCTGTGCCAGCCCAGGGTGTGACATGGGGTTGTCCCCATGCTGAGCGTGGGGAGACAAAAGGAGCCAGATGTGAGGTCTGGGCTGGACCGATGAGAGGATGGGTTTTACTGAGCACTCAGGATGACATGTAGGGTTCTGAGGTGTGATAAAAATCCTATATTGGCTCTCAGTGTTTGCTGGCTGAGCAAAATTTGGGTTTTCTGTTTGTCTGGGACTTGCGGAGAGCGGCACTGTGAGGGACAGGGCTCCTGGCTGCCCCAGCAAGGAGGATTTCAAGCCAGACCTCCCTCAAACCTCTTCAGTGAGTCCCCTCACCCAGAGAATGCTCTTGGGCAGAAGCTCCCCCTGACTTTGCTTCCGCCTCTCTTGGCTGCTCAATCCATCCGTGTCACATCTGGCAACGGAAGATCTGTCACCTCCTCCCCATGCCCGGCCGTGACCAGCAGCATCTTCCATCACTGCTAACGACCCCCAGCCCACCCCGGGCCTGCACGGCTTCTCACAGGGCAGACACAACAAGATCGATGGCTGCAGATGACTCTGCCACAGACAGAGCCAGGAGGAAACATCTGGACCATCTCCTGGCATCTGGCATGGAGCAGTAATTCCAGCTGAGCACATCAGCAGTGGAAAACACTGTCCACTGTGCTGCCAAAGCCCAGGGCCATCCTCACACCCATGGGATGATGTCGTGACCAGAGATTCTCAAGACCTACACTGACTCATCCCCATCCTTCATCTTCAGCCCTAAAAATGTCCTTTTCCTCCACCTTGCACCCCTTAAAACCAGACAGCCCCAAAACAGCTGAGGGGCTCCTGTGGGAGCCTTGCTGGCAGAGTGAGGGGCGGTAATGGATGTGTGTTTGTGTCCATAACTTTCTCAAAAGGCTCGAATTGCTGTATTCAGAATTATATTAGATTGCAAGAACAAAGATGCCCTTTTGATGCTTTGTAGCAGCACTGGAGATAATGAAAGGAGAGGAATTTCGATAAGGATGAAAGATAGCTTCCTTCAGCTTCCCATGGCTGATAAAGTGCTGCCCAGATGAAGAGAATTTAGAATTAAAAGCACCACAAAAGTAAAACAAAGTAAACACTGCCCAGTGCCTCTCTAACAAGATAAAATTATGCTGTGGAGAGGAGACTAACAGGACAATAAAGAGAAACACTCAGTGCAACACAGAGAAGGACAGCATGGATTTGAGATGGGAACAGAGGCACCGGGAGCTGTGGTGAGGGAAACAGCAGCCAGGAAATGTGCTGAAGGTGTAAAGTTTGGGCTCCTGCACGCCTTGCTGCTGCGCACGGCAGCAGAGGGAACGGCCCTTTAATGCTGTTGTGAGGATGGGATTGAGAAAAGGTGGTGCCAGGTTCACCTCTTCAGTGCGTGTCAGTCAGCCAGGTGGCAAAGGGAAAGTGTGGATTTTCCATAACTGCTGCCATTAATTGGTGTTCAAAGCGCTGGGTCTGGCTGTGGAGCAGCCCAGGGGAGGCAGCTGGGTCCTGCAGAAAGCCATGGCTGAGAAGATGCTGAAAGTGATGGCCAAGAACCTTCTGGAAATGGGTGGCCAAGGACCTTCTGGAAGGTGGTGGCCGTGGAGCTTCTGGAAAGAAGTGGTCAAAGTGCTTATGGAAAGTGGTGGCCAAGGGTTTCACGGAAAGCGGTGGCCAAGGAGCTCCTGGGTGCATCCCCGTTTGCAGGCAGGGTCTGAGCCCCAGGCCAGGGCCCCAGGTTTGCTCTTTGCTCTGCTCAGACTCTCACTGCCGCTGTGGGGTGGCCTTTGGCACCTGGCTGGCCCCAGCTGGGGGTGGCCAGTGCTGGCCTCGCTCAAGGCAGTGCTGTGATGGCTCTGCCGTCCATCCTGTGCTGCCATGGCAACCAGGGATGCAAAACTGCTGCTTAAATCCCCAAACAAACAAATCATCCGCACCACCAAACCCAAGGCATCCTTCTCACCGTGCTCCCCACAACCTGTTTTTTCTCTTCTTGGGACCTGCTGAGGAGCCAGCTCTGCCGGGTGACACCCTCACACCAGGCGTGTACCTGTGCCACCCCATGCTCCCCAACATGTCCATCTTCCCAGGCCTCAAGCAGATCCTGTTGTGAGTGTATTTATCAAATCGTTTCTTCCCCCCGTGGTTTGCACTTTCCTTAGAGCTGAGGAGTTTGACCACCTTGACCCCTGAGCCACTACAGTTTGGGGTGTGCTCCTTGCTTTGGGAGCTTGAGAGGGAGAAAATAAGCTTCCAAAAAAGTGAGACGGTCACTTACACCCAGATCAAGCCTTTCCTGTCCATGGCCCCAGCGCAGGGTACAGTGCTCCATCCCTGAGCTCTTTTGAGGGCTTCAGGCTGCCCTTGAGTGTCCACATGAATGATGCACCCTGGGAACGTGCCAGCACACATCCACACCTGCAGGATCCTTTGACCCTGCATGCAGGAGGAGCTCAGGACAGGGATGCACCTGGGGACATCATGTAGCGTGTGACAGCTACAGCCACAAGTTTTAGGGGTTTATATACATGACAACTTCTTGTTTGCCTGAAAATTGAGATATATTTTTCATAACAGGAAATATTCACCTTTTCACCTTCACCAATACTCACTGGCTGGGTCAAAATGCCCAGCTCAGGCAAAGCCAGGCTGTGTGGCTGCTGTCATCTCACCAGTCCTGATCAAACCTCCCAGCAAAACTGCATGTACAAGGCTCCAGGTCTGCACTGGGAGCTGCAGTGAGAGAGCTTAAACTGATATGAGTTACCCTCTTGGGAATCCCAGTAAGTCCTTGTGAAAGAAATCCCAAGAGATTTTTGTAATACTTAATGGGGATAAAAAACAATGGGTGTCCATAGAAATGATCCTGTAGGGAACATCAGCCCATTTCACATAGGAAATGAATCTGTAGAAATGCTGGAGGATCATGAAGACCTAATTACATTTCTCTGAGTATTTTAAAGCCTGGTGGGGTGAAGTGAACATGGAGTTTGCCTTTAATCGAATGAAGCTTTGGAAAAGAAGGCGGAGCAGTGACAAAGTGAGAGCTGGAGCCCGAGCATCCATCAGTCTGCAGGGGGGACGCTGTGTGGCTGAAGGACTCTGAGGATATTCTGGGCAGCTTTTAGGGAAAGGCCTCTGTGAGGCCACTGGAAGTCATCTCATCTCCAGTGTGACAGTGGGAGGGTGATTTCTCCAGCCCCCTTGGGGTGACACACACTGCTCCAGCGCATCCTCTGATGGCAAAGGAGACGAGACCTCACCTTTGGGGGCAAATGGGGCAAGGTGGGGATACTTTGCTGTCCTGGTTTGAAGTGGTCTGGTGGGTTGGGCTGGTCTCCTTGGGATGGGAGGATATTGGGGTTGCCGCAGGGATAGTCACACTGCAGAAGGGAAATGCAATAAATATTTTCAAAGGCAACTTAGAAGAAAAGTTCTGAGCAGATTATAGTTTAATCATTTGATCTCCCAGGTAAATATTAACACTGGAAAGCCATTTGTTTTATTTTCTCCAAATACCTGCAGTGTTCCCAAGCAGGCAGGATTTAAACCTGTTCTTATCGACGTGTGGAATCTGCTATCGGTCAGTTCCTGCCAGGATCAGAAGCAAAACAACACGACATTAGCTGGTGCCAAACCAGCCCTCGGTCTCTGGGGTCCAGGTGTCAACCAGTTGGATTGGGGGTCAGGAAACTGGCCAAGGTCCGAATTGAGTTCCAGCTACTTTCTTTGGGTCTCCCAGGTCTGGGGATGCTGGACAAGGGGAGATTTTACTGTACCTCCTTCCCTGTTTCGGGTGTGCTGCACTGGGAGGACCATTGGTGTCCTTGTTGCTCCTGCTGGTGCCATGTTATCAATCCTGAATTTTGTGGCAGGGAAAGGACAACACCTGGGTCTCACCCCAAGGGATCAGCATGGTGGGAAACCCTCTGCATCCCCCCCATCTGCTGTGCACAGCTGGTCACAAAGCCCTTTGCAAATCCCTACGAGGCCAAAGCAAAGGGATCGGCAAAGTGATGATCACAGAGAGAGGAATCCCTAAAAGAGACTGAAACTGCTCCTGAAGTGTTGCCTCCTTTGCCACCCATCTCCTCCTCATCCACACCCGTGCTTCCGTCACTCCCAAGGATGGCATCAAATGGAAAATTAAGTTATTGAAACCTTTCTGCACTGATTTCTTCAGTCCCCTGAAGTTCCCATGTGCTTGAGAACATGTAAAAATACAGGGGGAATAAACAGCAGAAACAGTCTAAACAAACCCAAACAGATTGGAAACCTCAAATCTCGCAAACCTTATGCAGCTTCACGCTTCAAATCACCTTAAGTATTTGCAGCACGCAGCAGGATCTCCTTTCTATCATAATTAAATACGTCTGTCTCCGAGCAAAAGGAGGAGAGCTCGGGGGAGTTGTCACCATCCTTAATCTCAGCTGCCATTCCTCAGCAGCACTGTCAGGGCAGTTTCAAAACAGGGGTTTGGGGTAAAAAGTATCTTCCAGGACAGACTTTGAGAAATGTCTCATCTTCACAGTCTGCCTTGGTGTTTAAAAGCAGGGTGGATCCAGCCAGGGGAAGCACAAGGTGGAATTAGAGCAGGAGTGTTTTGTAGAGTTGGGGCTCCTCTGGTTAAGCTGGACTCCTGGGCAACTTTTGGGGCTGAGGGGGGAAAGGGGGGGATGGATGAGCCCAGGGTACTGAGCCACCTCTGTCCGTGGCCATCACGCCTGGGCTGGGCAAGGAGCCAACCTTGTCCTCCTGGTGAAAAGCTCCAAGAGGAGCTGGAGGCTCTGCGAGCGCCTGCTCAGCCCTGGCCCCTGGCGAGAGCAGCTCCCCAGACCCTCGCACCCATGCGGTTCCAGCCCCGGGCAGCACGGCCCAGCCCCGGGCAAGCAGCCGTGCCCTGACCGTGGTAAAGCCACGTCTCCTCCTCTGGGGGGGTAGAAAGTCTCTCCAGGGTAAGGCGCCTCTACACAGCATTTTCATTGAAAAAATGGGGCTGGCTTTGAGCAAAAATGCCACTGTGATTCCTCTGAACGGGAAATCAATAGGTGCCCAAAATTAATTAACCGTGTCTGCAGTTGGGGCAAGCAGTTAAATAAAGCTGAATGAAGCTTTTCAGCCCGCAGCTGGGGCAGGATCCACCCGTCGGATGCCTCCATCTCTGCTTCCTTTGACCATCCCCCTCCATCGATTCCTCTCTTGCAGCTCCCCCTCCATCCCCGCTCCCACCGGGAGATGCCGGCAAGTCTTTCCAGGGGGATGGATGAACCTGCGGGCCCCACCACGAGTTGCTGAAGGTCAGACCGACTGCTGCTTTCCGATGGGGCGGCTCCAGAGAGTAAACAATAATTAACCTTAAATTAAAACTGGTTGTAATCTTTGATTACCCGCCTGGTTCTGCGATGTGCCAAAGCCCATTTTGTTTCTGGTTTCCTTGGAGATACCACCCGGTCTCCCCACCCCCTTCCAGCTCTGCTCCAGCTTTTTTTTTTTTTTTTTTTTAAGCAGGTTTAAAAACAGCTATTGGGAGAGCTTGTTAATCATCATCCCAGGCTGCTAATAGCACTCTGGCCACGGTTAATCACAACGAGCTGCAAGGATGCTGCAAATGCTTTCCGCGGAATCATTGCCCCCCTGTTCCTTCCCTCCACTGCATCCCCTTTTCTTTTTATGCAGAATTCTCTTCTCTACCCAGGTTGGGAAATTTGAATGCAGGATACTTCTGGCTTTTTTCGATTTTGGTTTGGCTGGTGGCGACACCCTGACGGAGTCGGGGGAGGGCTGTGCTCTGCCGAAGCCCTGTTCGAGTTGCAGCTCTTGCACGTCGGGTGTGCAGCAAGAGAGGGGCGTTTGGGAGCGCGGGGCTGTGTCCTGGGCAAGGCGGGGCTCGGGCTGGAGATCAGACGGCCCTGGGGATGTGCTTGCTGTTAATAACAGCTACGGCCGCAGCCGCCGCCTTTTCAAACCTCCGAGGAACTTCTTTTTTGCTCATCAGGGCCCCGTACTTCAGTTGCGCCGTCAGCTGCACTCAGAGCAACCTTCTCTCCGAGAAAATGAGTGGAGGGGGTGCAGTGGAGACAACGAACGTGATCCTGGGCTGGCTTCATCTCTAGGGCATCCTGCTCCCCCTGGAGCTGCTCCAGCTTCCTGCTGCTGGAGGTGGGGGAGGTTTGGCCTCTCAGGTCTTAAATTTGTAAATCAGTTCAGCGCATGATTTTTTTTCTGAGTTAAGCAGTTGCTTAAATGCTTCCCTGTACAAGCCCAGCACATGGGGCTGGTGCTGTGATAAATGAAATTTCTCTCCACAACATCCTCCGGAGAGGAGGCGGAGGCCCGTGGGGAGGGACCCCCGAAATCCCTGTCCCCAGCACCCCTGGCTGGCAGCGGGTGCTGCTCTGCCCTCCTGGATCCCGTTTAGCGGGGTTTGAACTGGCGACCCACCCGTGCGGGTCCTAATTGTGGCTCTGGCTGCTCCTGCTGAAATGACAGATAGGGGACAATTCTGCCGGTTGACAATAATTGTTCTCCTAATTACAGCAATGACATTTACTGGAAAGCCACTGCAATCCCATTACCTTCTTATGCTAAATTCGGTGACTTTAAAATTACGTTCCCTGTCTCCTCCTCCTCGTATGAATCCCTCTGGAAACAGGCATGTTTACCTGCAACCGTGGGGTGTCATGGATGGTCCTGGGGGGCCCTGAAAGAGCTGCTATTCATTTGGGCTTGGGTGGGTTTTTTTGGAGGGGGTTGATATTTTTTGCATTTCTTATCCTGCATTTTTCAACCCGTCACCTGGATGGGGGATGCTGGAATATTCAGCTGGTTGCAGAGGTGGCAACACCCAGGCACTGCCTCCCCAGAATTAACCCGTTGCATGAATCCATCACCCCCAGAAAAACAGAGGATGCCAGGCAGAGGGAGTTTGACAGCAATTTCTCTTTCTGTATTGCAGGTAGCCCTCTCAAGCCTGTACATCCTCATTCTCCCCCATCACCAAGAGAAAGGTGCCCGTGAATAGTTAATTTTTAAGACCCTTAATATTTTATAAACGGTTCTAATGAGCCGATGTTCTGTTTTGTTTGCCTGTTTATGTGTCGTTAAGTCTGTGAACAAGACACTTTAATTTAATGTGTTGCCCTCAGAAATATCTTTTAATAAAGCACTATAGCTCTTCTCTGGAGAGCCAGCGTTTGGTTAAGCTCGATAAATGATGATGAAGATGATGTCTTTCAGTAGCTTTTTCTTTCTCCCCCTCATCTCTACCTGCTTCACACTGAACGAGCTCAAGTTAATTAATTTAAAGGGGGGAATTTCTCATTTTCAGGACTGGGAAAACTAAAGTAGGGTCATGCACAGGAGCTGTGCCCCAAAGCTGGACTTCCCTTCCATGCACCAGCACAGTCACGTCCTAGGTGGGGTAAGTAAAGGGGCTGAAATTCAGGCACAGAACCACTGCAGAGAAAAAGGTCCTTTCCCTTTGTGATTTGGAGAAGTCAAAGGGGTTGGCCCTTCTCCAAGGCAGAAAGAAGCAGGAGCACCATCTCCTCTTTGAATTATAGTCCTCCCTTTCTAAAAAAAAAAAAAAAAAAAAAAAAAAAA
>VZTX01012643.1:23105-33114 GCA_013400915.1 Pardalotus punctatus
AAAAAAAAAAAAAGTAAAAAGAAAAAAAGCCTCTTTCTGTCTCCAGGATGACTGCTGGGAGGTGATCATTTTTCTTTGAGAAACTGAGGCTCCCTTGTAAAACTTATGGAGGAATAAGGTCATTTGTCAATTCAAGTCATTGTCTTCCATACATAAAAAACATGGCAAGTGCAGCTTTTGTAAAATCTAAATTGAAAGTAAATAGCGAGCGGGCAGTTCTTGGTGATAAAACCTCCCATTCTGTAGATTTCTGGTACAATATTTATTTTATCCTCTTTATAACTACAAGGGCTGTCTCTGCGTGTTATTAAAGTAATGCATTTGCTTAACCTGCACTTAAATTCCTTCCCAACCTTCCCTGATTGTACATCTCACTGCTACATGTTCCCAGCCTGCTGGTCTCAGCTGGACAATTATATTAACTGCTTCTATTTGCAATTACTATGAATCATAAAACAAGTCTGAATGGATTGTTTTTCTTTATTGAAAATGTTTAAACTTAATGCATCGCAAATGTCACAGCCGTGGGGCTGCTCCTCGGCTCTTTGGGAAGTGCCTGGCGGCTGATGAGCATTAGGGATGAAGTTTGTCATTTCCCCGCTCTGCCCAGCTCTCCCCCCGCAATACTGAGCCTTCAAGGCCCGGCTGCAATGACCTGGTTTAGGGCAAGGTGGAACACGACGAACTTTAAGGTCTCTTCCAGCCCAAACCATCCTGGGATTCTATGAATACACGGCACCAAAAAATGCCCCCCAAACCCATGAGCAGTTCCCTTGATCTCTCTCTGAGAGTGATAAAGGCCCCCTTTCCAAAATGCCCCCAGGTACTGGCAATGAGCTGAATTCAGAGGAGGCCTGAGCCTGCGCTCATCCTGCTTCTCCTCCCGTGGGCTGCCTGCAAGGTGGAATATTGTGTTGCAGAAATGTTCTCCAGGAGGGCTTGGAAAACACCTGGCACAAGCACAAAGTTGCAGACTGCAGCCACAGGGAACGGTTCTGCTGCTTTCCACTGCTTCTTCCAGATATTCCTCAGCTCTACCAACGTCATTTGGGGTTTCCCTTCCGTGTCCCCCCACGGTGCTCCACCCCGAGTCGGCAGGATAAAGTTTTGGAGGTCTCAGAGGCTCCTGGATATCTTTGGTGTCTCTTGGCACAGAGGCAGGTGAGTACCAAAGGGATGATGGATTTTGTCCAGCAGGAATTGGATGATATCCCACAAAGCACTCTCATTGCCGCAACTCATCTTGCAGCCTTCAGTTCTACTTCTCCTTTTTTGTTTTTTTTTCAGTACAGCCAGGACAAATTCTCCTTGTCCTGTGGTGCTGGGGTGGTTGATGGCCCTGAATTGCACTGGTAAGGAAATGGAAGTGACCTAAAACCGTGAACAGTTGGAGAGAGAAGAACACTTCTGGCTATGGCAGGGCAGGCAGAGCTGTGGCAGTGGCCGGCTGAGCTTGGACACAGCAGGTCGTGTCTGTGCCCGTGAGTGACAGGGAGCTGAGCTTGGAGAACACGCTAAATGGGATGAGTACGTTTTGATTTCTTAATTGATATGTTTTAAATGTCACTGCAGGGGAGGTTGTGAGGTTGTGCCAGTCAGCTGAGAGAGCCAATGAACTGAGTAGAGACAGGTCTGACCCAAATCCTGGCCTCCCACAGCTCTGGGAAGGTTTGGATTCGGCTGGGATCTGCGTCCGACTTGCTGTCACTGCTGCCTTTTTGGTTTGTGGAGCCCAGAGCACGAGGCTGACGATCCAGCCGTGAGGAAAAGCTTGGCTCATTTGGGAATGCTGCTCTTGGGATGGGACTGCGATGTGTGTGGGACGTGGCCCCTCTGTCCTGCGGCCTCATTTAATGGAGGAGCAGGAGGGAAGCCCTGGCCTGGGGGCTGTGCAGCCCCTTTGTGCCCTGGGGGAGGCTTCAAGGCTTGCATTTCTGCATTGAGGATCTGCATTTCTGCATTGAGGATCTGCATTTCTGCATTGAGGATCTGCATTTCTGACACTCCAGGACCTGCAGCGGGGCGGACGCCCAGCAGCCCTGAGCATCACGGCGGGTAGAGCTGCTCCTCTGAGCTCACTCTTGCTTATGCCATAAACTGGGAGTAACTCCAAGGACGTGGGAGAGTTTGGGCAGTAGAGAGCTCGTTCAGGATGAAGCAAGGCTGGCTGAAAGCCAAAGCAAATCCAATTTTCCTTCCACCCCAAGACAGAAATGCGCAGAGCTGGGTTCAGATTCAAATCCATGTTTTGGTTCAGCTCAAAGTGCTCCCTCTTTTAGTCTCAACATCATTGAAGTCCCCTTAATAAGATTTGTATCTCAGACACATTCCTTTGCAGCGTGTTGCTAATGCATCCAAAATGGCAATGTCCCACATCCCATAATACTTGCATTTTTAAAGAATTACATGCTTTTTTTTTCTTGTTTTTAAATCAATTTTTAGGTCCAGACAGAGCAAGATAACAGTAGAGATGGAATCAATAGTACACAGAACCAACAGAAATTACCCAGCCTTAATAAACTTCACGCATGGCTTCCTATTGCAGCTGTACATCAACCCCCAAACAAACAGAGAAGCTGTGCTGAGAGGTGGTGAGGACACGTTGGTGCTGCTTGAAATAAGATGGTTATTAAAAGGGTTACAGATGATGCAGTTTTCATCTTTTTCAGGTGGTTTGGTTTCCTCCTGTGCTTTTATTGTGTTCCTGATGGTTGTGGTTTGTAGCGAGAAGTCTTTCCCCGGAAAGTCCTGCCTGAAATCGCTGTGTTCCTTATCCGTTTCCTCCTCTTGGGGCTGAGCTCTGCTTGGCTGCACAGTCCTTGTGCCCAGCCCTGCTCTTGGGTATTCATGACAATTTTGGAGGGTTTAATGTTAAAACACCCCAAAATGCGAGCGTCCATCTCCTTTCAGCAGCTGCAACGTCCTCCGTGCTGGCAACAGCCTCAGAATTAAGTCCCTCTTCCCTTCCCAGGGGAGACGTGGGAGAGATCAACACACCAAAGCAATTAAAAAATAATAATCACAGACCAGTAGAAAAGGAAAAAGCATTAAAAGTGGGACTAATTTTATGACAAGAAATGAGGCTGTAAAACCAGGAGCAATTAGAGCACAAAGGCAATTAAACCATTTCAAAAGGCTCAGTGAAATTTATTTACTTCTTCCTGTTTTTATTTCTGGAAGGCTTTCGGGGAATGGGGACATTTTTTTCCCCAGTGCTGACGGGAGCTGGCACCAGCTGAGGATGTGGATTTAAACCCTCGTGGCACCCCAAGATTTCAGGGGAACATCAGGGAAGTCCTTTGATGCAGCCAGGGAAAAGAGACTTCCCTCATGGAAAGCCCTGGTCTCTGCATCAAACACCCCTGGAAGCCGTGTCCTTGAGCATCCACCTATTTTAGGATCATGTTACCTAAGTTACAGCACCTAAAGTGCATCTCTGGATCTCTCCCTAAATCCTGGGAAACTCAATAAGTGCTCACATGTTACGATGATGAGTTGCCTATAACTCTCTAAATACGTCTCTATATATATCTCCATATTCACTTACAGGATGAAACCGGCTGCCTGGAATATTTATTGCTGTGTTATTGATGCTCTGTGCTCCTGCAGGGGCACAGGACCCCGAGCCCAGCCCCGGGGTTTTGCACTCCTTAGGGGAACGTGAAGTCCTCAGTTCTCTTCCACATCCTGTGACTGGAAATCTTATGGAAGATTTGTGGAAAATCTCTAAATGACTGTCAGGCCCCAAAATTTCCCTCTTCAGCTGCGTTAAATGGGGACACTTAAACTCATCTTGTGAACAAGTGGATGCAGTGTCCCTGCTCCCAAGTGAGGTCAGTAAGAGAAACTGAGGAAAATGTGATTTCCACATGTTTTAGGACCTCAGTGAGATTTTTTTCTGGAATTGCAAGTTTATTCAACTTGAAAATTACCTTGAAATACTTGAACATACTTGGTGCTTTGCTTTCCTTCTCTGCCAAATGGGTCAAACCACGTGGAGTGGGAAGACCTGGCTGGGAACATCCATAGGGCCCCCAGGGCGCTGCTTTATCACCCTGATAAAGTCTCCTTCCACCTCAGTCAGCAAAGTGCAGTGACTCTTAATGGCAGAGACAACATCAAATCACCCTGTTTGTTCCAGTTAAACCCTGTCCTCTGCAGCACAAACCTGGTGTCCTGACTTTGGCAGTTGTCTTCCAGAAAACCTCTTGCTGCTAATGAAGATGCAGAGGTTGCAAATGAAACCACGATTAAGAGCACTGGTGATGCTGTAGGAATGTTCTGTGTGGTGGACACACCAGGGCAGGTGCCCCTGTTCCAGATCCATCAATGATTAGTGATGAGATGTTTCACAAAGGAAAAATTCCCCCAAATTTAGAGCTGGGAGCTCACAGCCAGAAAAGAACCTTCTTTGTTCCCTGATGCCCAACCTAAATTTGTCTGAATCTCTGCTGATTTCTCTGGGTGATTTCCTGGTTCATAACTAGAAGGAAACCAGGTTTTGAAGAGCCCATAGCCTGAGATTTATTCCATTCCTGTTCCCTTTGAATCAGGAACCATCAATAGTCATGGTGTGTCACAGGGTATCTAAATTACAATGCACTATTTCAACTGCCTAATTGGGTGAATGAATTTTAGAGAAAATTAATGAATGGTGAAGAGCACATTTTTTAGGGTTTTTTTCCCTTTTTTTTTCCTTTTCTTTTCTCCCCATGCAAATTTCTGCCGATGTAAATCAATTGTCTGTGCTTGAAATTCATGAAGCATCAAGGGGATCCCCACAGCTTTCCCAGCTCCCTCGTGGCTGCCTTGGGAACTGATGGATAAATACAGCCAGCCAAAAATGTTGATTTGCTGGAACAGTTTTACAAATGCTTCTTTGGGGTGTTTTTCCTGCTCTTTTTCTGGCCCAGAGAAGAAGTATCTGCCTCCTCCCCCAGGACTCTGCAGCAGCCCAAGGATGGGAGCAAGGAGGGTGCAACAAGCTCTGAGCTCAGTTCATTGCTTTGGGCTTTTGCTTCGTGTAAAGTAAGAGAGCAAGTGTATAAAGTGATATATATATTTGTGATACCTATATATAGGTGAATAAAATAATATACCAAGTGTAAAAAGTAATAGAATATAAAGTAAATATATCTGTATAAGTGTGTATATCTATATACTTGAATACATACATATAAGTGTGTGTGTGTATGTATATATATATACATATATATGGGGTGGAGATGATCTTTAAGATCCTTCCAACCCAAACTATTTTATGACTCTCTCTCTCCATATATAAAGAACTTTGGGTTTTGACTCTGCCCACAAAGAGTCCATGTCTTGTGGCTTTAGGGCTGCTGCCCTGCCCCGGGATTTTCCAGGGGGAGCAAGGGGCTCCGGATGAGGCTCAGTGCTGCTGCAGAGGAGGCTTGGATTATTTTTGGAGCTTTCTTCAAGGCTTTCTTCTTTTCTCCTTCATTTGTTTTATCCTCCAGAAGGGAGGGAGGCAGTCTGGAGCAAAAGAGAAAACAGGATGGGAATGGGGAAAAGAGGGCAGGTACGGATGATTCTGGGGAGAGGGGCACAGGAAGCCGACCTATTTCTCCAGTCATGCTGTATTTATACACAGGGCCTGGTGTGATTATTTCTTCTCAGATTTAACGACAGAAAGTAAAACAGGACCCAGATAGCTGACCTGGTTTAAACCACTTTGTGGGATTTTTAACAAAAAAAAAAAAAAAAAAAAAAGGAAAAGTCCCTCTGGATTCAAGAAACTTCAGCTGAAGTTTTGCCACTTGGAGCACATTTGAATCTCACCAGGTAACTTCATTTGGTTTCCTTAATGAAGGAAGCACAGCAGGGTTAATTCTGCTTTCTATGTAAAAAGATTAAGTAGTAGTTGGGTAAAACACTTCATCACTGAAGTGATTTTCAGGATGTACTCACTCTGAAGGCACAGATGTAATACCTGCTTTTAAATTCAATTAGCTCTGACTCAGTTGTGCTGCCTGAATACATTACCACAGCTTGAGACAGTCAGTGTTATTCTTTAAAGCTAAAAAAAAGGGAAACAGGAAAAAAAAAGGGGGGGGGGAAAGAAGAAAAACATATTTGGAGATTCCCTTGAATGTGTTTCAATTCCATCAATATGTCATGTGCCTCACCAGCTCCTGACACTCCTACCCTGGGTTTTCCCCTGCTCTGGCAGCAATTCCCACATCAGCACAGAGCATGGGGGGCTCCGGGGTCCCAAAGGGGGAAGGGATGGTCAGATCCCTAATTCACAGCTTTTCCCCTTTTTTGACATTCTTATTCCTCACAGATTCTGGGATCTGGGGCTTTCCCTCTGGGCTGGCCCCTGACCCACCACATGTCCCAGAGCAGGTCCCTGCCTCTCCCACTACCTGTTTATTAAATTTTTATGTGGCATCAGAGGGAAGGGCTATTTGAAAGCGAAATTAATTAACACTTGTAAAACACTTGGAGATCCAGGGATGAAAGGCGCAATAGAAATGCAATTTATTTTATAATTATCGAGACAACCCTGAAAGACAATGAGGCTCCTGTTGGCGTGGGATATTTTATTTTAATTAAATCCGGGGCTGTGACGTTTCCATGGACAGGAACCTCCCGGAGACGATGGCCACCCAGCAAAGCGTGGTTGCCACTGGGGCTTGGAGGTGGGAACTGGGAGGACCGGGCTTTGGCAGCCTCAAAGTATGCAAAGGGAAGGGATTTTTTTTTGCAGCAAAATAACGGCTGAATCCCAGTTTTCCTGTAAAGCACAGAAAAGGTAGAGGGGTAGCCTATGCCTCCATTTCAGATAGGAATAGGCAGAGCCTTCACATGCCTCAGGATTGCTGAAATAGAGGAAAAAAACCCAATTCATAGCAATTTGTGAATTAAAAGAAAAAGTGTATTTTAAGGTTATTCAAGCAATCCTGAATGTCTGGCTTTTGTTGGCTTTTCCCAAAAGATCCATTCATTGTTTGCCTGTTTCTTGGGGCTATAAACCATCTGTTTTCTTTCTGAAGTGAGTGCACTCATGCTCAGGCTGCCGTGAACTGCAGGTCTCCACTCCCAAATATTTTTGCAGGGATTTGGCTTTCAGGGATCCCTCAGCCCCTCCTGCCACTTGCCCGTGGCCACCATGGATGGGTTGCTCTGTGCGGGGTGGGTTTGGCTCTTGTGGGCAGAAGGCGAATACTTGCCCTAATAAAACCAGATCTCATGCTCTGGAAAATTAACTACTCTCAGCCAGCGGGTCGTTAAAAAACACTTTTAAAATGTGATTTTAAAAAAATGCCCCTCACTCTGTGTGAAACTGTTCCACATACTGGGTAAAACAGAGTTTTTTATGCACCCACTGCTCTTGGATCCAACCCTGAGATGAATCTTGGTCCTGCAGAGTTCCCCAGGTGCCAAAGGGCAGCTGGAATCCACAAACATAAGGATTGCTCCTTAAAATGTTGCCTCCAGGATTCATTTCTGAAGGGCTCCTGCCAGCTGCCTGCTCTCCATCCTGATTTCTCAGCCTTGCTTTCACCGTAACAGTGAAGCTGAGATCAAAATGCAGCTCTGCAAACACCCTGAGACAGCCTTGACTCCGAAGAGGGAGGCAGGGGAGGAGAAAAGAGAAGCAAAATCTTGTTAGATTGCTGGGGTAGTCGAGGCATGGAGAAATTGCCATGAGAAAAACTCCATCAGAAGCAGAAACTGTGGTTGGATCTTCATATCTTCATCTAAATTTGTTCTCACAGTCAGGCTGGGTTTCTCCTCCTGGGTCTGAACTTCATGAAAAACTCCAGGTCCACCTCGATGGAGTGAGATACAGTCGGGCTTTTTGAAATCACTTCTTCCCATCATCACTTAATTTCTCCTCTCTCTGCCAAAGACAGTGGGTTCTCTGGCTGCCGTGCCTTGGCTGGAGGAATTCTGATTAAAACTATTTTAATAGCATTTTATTTTTGAAAGCCTTGTGAGCTCCGCACGCTGCATCCCCGATCAGAGCAAGGGCAGGGCTTCCTGCAGCGGAGGAGGGCGTGTGGGGGCTGGAGAGACGCTCCGGTAAATCCAGCCAGAAGTGCCGCTTCCTCTAATGAGTCTCCCCGGGTTTTCTGGCTCAGAGAATCCTCCAGCACTAAAGACAGAGCGAGAGACCCTGGTAGCTCTGCTTCTCTTAGCAGCAGGCACATTGGCCCATTGATCTAAAGCAGCTTTGCTCCACAGATTTTTCATTTGGAGCCGGTGAGGGTCAATGGGGGAAGCACAGGGCAACAAAGCCATCCCAGTTGGGAGAGGGTGATCAGGGATGTGGCTGAGTATGGAGCAGGGATGGAGGAGGCTGACAACGTTCAGGAGCCCCAGGGATGAGGGGTGGCTGCACCATCAGCCCCCTGTGTGACAGTAAATCCCATCGGAAGGGACACCTGCAGTCCACGCAGTCTCTACCTGGGGGGATCCCCCACTCATCCGAGGGCTCCCATCCATCGTGGAGGAGCTTTGGACCCTGGCTGCAGCTGGAAGCTGCTGCTTGGAGCTGTGTGAAGGATTCAAGGACCTGTCCATCCCCTGTTTGTGACTGAGCCCATGGCCAGGGGGCTGCAGGCGACAATTTCAGATGGTTTTTGTTTCCCATCATTTTCAGTTGCTTTCTTGCTCCTTTGAGGGAATTCTCCAGGGCTGCCTGGCCAGTCCTCACATGATCATGGAATCATGAAGTGGTTTGTGTTGGAAGGAGCCTTTAAAGGCTCCAGTCCCACCCCTGCCATGGCAAGGACACCTTCCACAATCCCAGGTTGCTCCAAGCCCCATCCAGCCTGGCCTTGGGCACTGCCAGGGATTCAGGGGCAGCCCCAGCTGCTCGGGGCACCTGTGCCAGTGTTTTACTCCCCTCCTCGGACGCTGCTCCTGCTGCAGCACCCCCTGCCCATCACCCCGTGGGTATCAGCTGGGCCAGCCTTGGTGGACATGCCAGATTCAGGGAGAGACTTGGGCTTTTGCAGCACTGGTGGAACTGGGGAACATGTGGCCTCATCAGCTGCTGCAGGGGATATTTGCTGGGAAGCAGCCGCTTTCTCCACTGTGGAGAATCCAATTAAGCTCTTATTAAATTAATTTGCTTTTTTCCCCTGTCCCTAACTTGCTTTTAGAGCCTTGGGCTGGAATTTTCCTAAAGGAGCCTCTAATGGTGGTTGTTTGGTCCTGGCAGAGGTTCCCGCTGGCTCCAGGGTTTGAGAAGGGAGGTGTGGGCTTGGTTCTGGGGACAGTGATGTGATGGACTTGGTCACCCCAGCTGCAGGAGGAGCAGGAGGCGCTGGGTTCCCCTCACCTGCAGACTCCACCGCTGCACATTCACAGAATGGATTGGGCTGGGAGGGACCTTAAATCCCAGTGCCCCCCCTGACAGGGCAGGGACACTTCCCACTGTCCCAGGGTGCTCCAAGCCCTGTCCAGCCTGGCCTTGGACACTTCAGAGATGGGGCGGCCACAGCTGCTCTGGGCACCTGTGCCAGGGCTGCCCCACCGTGACCAGGAGGAATTCATTCCCCAATTCCCATCTACCCCTGCCCTGTGGCAGTGGGGAGCCATTCCCCCTTGTCCTGGCACTCCAGGCTCTTGTAAAACCCCCTGGTCCCTGGAGGGCTGCAGAAATCACTTGGAAAGAGGACAGCCCCATCCCCAACTCACCACCCCGGGGCTGACTTAAGCCCCACCACCTTCCCTTCTGCTTACGCAGGGGATAAGGATGGAAGGAGGGAAGGACTTGGGTCCAAGCCCTGTTGGCCAGGACAGGGTGTCCCCAAACCCTCATGAAAGTGTTCACAGCCTGACTGGAGCTTCACGGGGAGAAATATTTGATTTATGATATGAGTCAATGATGTTTCTCTGCCAAAATTCATAAAAGGTACAGGCTGATGAGTCAAAGGCAGCTCCATCTACATAATGGATCTGTTGCCTGAAAGGCGGAGGCGGGAATGTCTCTATTAACCTCCCTGAGCCCCCCGGGATGGGATGGGATGGG
>VZTX01012644.1:7831-26137 GCA_013400915.1 Pardalotus punctatus
GATATAAGTAGCCTTCTGATCTGTAATAAACGGCTTTCACCTGATCACATTGATCTCTGTGTGATTGACCCGTGCCCCCACAACATCCTGTCACTACAGCATTTGGCCCACCAGGGTGTAATTTTTTTTTTTCTCACCTGACTTTTGTGCTCCTGACCTTTTGGAACAACAGGTGTCATCACTTCTTTTAAACTTTTCTCCCATGAATAATTTTCTTCAGAAGAGAAGATTTTTTTTCGAAGTTATTTTATTTTTCACCCCTTGCAGCTCTTGCCGCCTCTTCCAGTAGTGGTTTGGTCCTCTGTGGACATTTAGGATTCTCTTTAAAGAAAACATAGGAAAGACATGGAATTTTGATGCTTTCTGTAAGATTTGCAATGTGATAGGCTGTGTTTGTACAGCCTGTAGTAATAGGCTGGCTTTTAATAGGTTCTCTTTTTAAACCTATTCTGGTTTGTAGGAGTTGCACCGATGGAAAGTGAGGGTGGGGAGAGAAATTATTTTAATCATCTGCTTTGCACTCAGCAGGTGAGAATCCAGAGTAGCTCTCCTGGGGCAACTGGATAATTTGAGATAGCTTTGTGTAACAATCACAGCACTCTTTTTTTGGCCTGTGTTTTAATATGAGCCACTGAAGGGACGCTGCTGTTCCTCTGCTCTCCAAAGGGGGATTGTTTATTGCGATCAGCAGCTGGAGAACAAAACCTTCAAATTCCTCCAAACATCTTGAGTTTTGTTATCCATGAAGTGGAAGACTGAAATTCGATCTGAACAAGTTGGGCAAGGCAGCAGGTGACATTCAGAATTCCTACTTGAACAGAGGTTTGGAGAGTTTATTTAAAGGGTGAGTAGGTTTGGGTGTGCTGAGACTGATGGGAAATTAGAGGTGGATTATACAAAATATCTCCTGTTCTTAATGTAGACCCCAGAGAAAACAGCCACAGCTTTGATTGGAAATTAATTCCCGTGTTCAATTAACTACCCATAGGCACACTGGTGACGTTAAAACAAACCAGCTCATCTGGCTAAATCCTCCTTTCTCCACTCTGACTCAACGTTAAGGCTCATGAATATCAGTAATGGGACTCGGGTGTTAAACACTGTTTAATCAGAAGCCCATAGTGTGAACTGATGGTAGGCAAGATCTCCAGCTCAGAAGGATTTCAAAGTATAGCCAGAAATTATGAGGAATAATCTGCTTTCTTGGGAGGGGTTTTGTGTCTGCTGCCTCCATGTGGAGTTCAAGGCAGAGTAAGGAAAATAAAAAGAGAGATCCCACGCATCCTATGGGTTTGTAGCAAGAAAAGTCCTGGGTGAGCAAAGGGAAGAATTGTCCTCAATATATTTAATAATTAATACAATTTATTATTATTATTTTGCAACTTCAGAGAGAAACTGGAGGACACAAAAATTGGGTTGTTTCTGATCCTTCAGGGCAGAGGGTAGAAAGAAATCACACCATTAGATCCCAGGCTGGAGCAGTGAACCTTCCCATGGTCTGTGGGTACCCTGGACTCCTTTATACTTTGTGAAGCCCTGGCACATTTCTGGTAGAGTTTAAGGGGATATTTTGGTGTTTAAGGGGATGTTTTGGTGTCTGAGAGGTTCTGAAGGATTCAACAGTCAGCAACATGCCCTGTTTTGTTTTTCCTTATGGCCATCATAGCAGATGTTACTGCAGAATAAGTTTATGGAGAAACCCGAAGCAATAAACAATCGAGTCGCTGTCTCCAATGTTTGTTGGTGAACATAAAACAATAATAAAAATAATGAAATATTTATAAGATTTCAGAAGTAATTACAATGATGAGGTGCAGAGTTTAATTTGGAAGCAATAGCAAAATAAATGAAAAATTAATTCTCCAGACTTACTGGTTCATTTTCAGACTTATTAAAAAGTAACTTGGCCTCCTTGTAGCAGTAAGATGTGCCAAATTACCTGATTAATATAAACTTACAATTCTGTTCTCCACCCATTAAAGCAATTGTACAAGTGGGGAAGTTGTCTGTTGTTCCTTTATTTTTTATTTTTTAAATCAGGGAACACATGAAAAGAGATGTGAGCTTTTACTGCTGATTATAGTGATTTTCATTGGCAGAACTGGCATTTTATGTTCTCCTGCAGCACGAATAGACTTCCAGGACCTGTGTTTTCACTGCAGAGCAGACACACATCAGAGGGCTTTAAATCAGATTAGTCTTACATTGGCTTGCAAACTAAGGTGAGGTAAGGGAATGCAACAGGAATTCCATTAAATTAAACATCATAGTGCTTGGATATAAATGCCATCCTGAGGTAATTCCCATAATTTTACTCATTAAGACACTAAAATCAATGAACACACTAAACTTCTCTGTTATGGTGGTTGTGAACGGGTTGAGCTGAATTGCAAAATTATTTGGGAATGGTCGAACTCTGCTTAGGCTGAAACTGCCTGTTTTTGATGGCAGCACAGTCAGGTAACAATATAAAATCTCTTGGCTGATCTGACCTTGAAACTCGAAATTCACTGTGTTGTTTTCTTGCCCAACAAAGGGATCATTGTCAAGTCCAAGCTGAGAGATGAAGAGGGATCCAAGTAATGCCTGATCCTGCAGGGATGTTCACCCCTGAACTGAAGCCATGCCCTTGATCATTCCGTGCCTTATTTGTCAAGTGGATACAATAAAATAAAGCTTCTCTACATTGCAGTCTTGTGAGACTCAGCCAGCAGGAGTTTTCTTGCTTTCCACCTCTGCCCAAAGCCCCTAAAACCCCTTCTGTCTATTCCCTGGCTCCTTGTATCCAAATCCCGTGGATTTTGGGTGGCACTGGGTGGAGGCCAGGCTTTTCCACAGGAAACTGCACAGGTTCCATCAGACCCCCACTGCCTCCTGGTTCAGAGCTTTGTTGGTGCACAAGAGGTGGAAATACCTCTCAGTGGGAGCTCAACCTACCCATTTTATTTCATTTAGTGCCTCTTACAGGCCAAGAGGAGATGCTGACTGGAGTTGGACGGATGCTGAGAGTGGTGTTCCCCTGGTACCTGTGCAAGTTTGGCTGTTCTGTTTTGTTGTTGGTATAATTGCATTTGTCAGCAGTGATTTCAAGCAGAAATGCCTTGAAAGCTGTTTGTGCAGGGATAACTGAGGTTTCAGAGCCCTTGTAACTCACTTTGATGTTCCTCCCTGGGAAATGGTCTCTCAGGTTTTAGTGACTTGTGCTGAAGGCTTTGTTTGGCTCAGGATCAGGTTTGTGAAGGGTTCTGTGAGGAGCCAGCACGGATTGACTCTGAAATGCTCATTAGGGATAAAGTGACTTCTGTCAGGAGAAAAGGGGTGGACATGGCCAGGAGTCAGAGGTGTCACAGCAAATCAGGCTGACACAGGCGAGGGCTGGATGACACAGAATAATAAAGGAGGCTGGGCATGTCTGGGGCATTGGCTCCTCGTTTGATCCCTTACCCTTGTCTGAAATTTATGATGATCTGAAAAATCTGAACCTTTTTCCAGAAGTGAGGTCCCTGCAAGGGAGCCTGGTGCCCCAGCGTGGTGTGGGCTGATGGACTGGAGAACTTTCTGACACCATGGAACTTTCTTTGTGCTGTAGAAACATAAAAACAATGACTGACTGCTCCTGCCAGTCAGTATTTGTGTGCTAAATAACAGCCAGCAAAAGCCTGACCAACCTTCTCCCACAAATACCAACAGAATTTATGTCTTGTCTTGCCATTTCTCCTTTTCTCTGCGTGAAGATGTTGACATTTCAAAAATGTTTGATTTTCATTAGAAACACAAATGCGTTCTCTGTCCCTGTAAATTTTCGTTCCTTCAAAACCAGAGGCTACGCTTCAAACACGATGAAGTGGGGATTTTATGGGTGTTTTATTTTCTAATTTGGAAGGAGCTGCCTGTGCCTGTGCCCTGGGCAGGCTGGAGACAGAAATGTGCCTGGCAGCCCCTGCTGGGTGTGGGGCTGGACTGGTCACTGAGGCAGCCTGAGCAGCTGCCTGGTTCCACTTCAAACACAAATAAAATGCTGCTACAACTGGCAAGTTCTTGCAAGGCACTTGAATTCCATGAAATCAAAGCTTTTGGATGGAGATCGGCTCCAACAGAAGTGGATGCAGTTCACTGTGCAAATAAGCCTGAAGCACATCGTAGCTAAAACAACGCTTTAGTTTCAGAATTGTTTCTCTCTTTCAGTATTTTAGGAGAGGAGAGGGAGTGTGTAGAAAGAATAAACAAAGCACAAATAGAAAAGAGGATTAAATGGCACGTCTGATGGGAAAAGCAGGTATGAATGGTGAATGAGCACTAGAAATAAGAAAGCTTAAGGCTTGTAAAGTTGGGTGGAGATGATCCAAACAGTTGAGTAACTCTTTCAGGAGCTCCAAGCAGGGGGAAAGATGGAAAAGGTTGGATCGTGTTGTTAATAATCAGAGAGAGAGTGAAGGATTTTTCAAAGTCACCAGTTCTGCACAGGAGATGTAACTTTTGTATAAAATCCCTGTTGTTTATCGCTGCTGAGGATGCTGAGTGGTTCTCACTAATGGTTTTCTTTTCTCCTGAGCTCCACGGGTGTGGGAACCCGTGGGTTTGAGGAGTTGTGTTGGTTTGAAGACAGGTGTCCGCTAAGGAAGATGGGAACCTCCCTTCGAACCCACAAATGTGAACCCCCTTCCCTCTGAATTATTGTAACTTTGGAATCAAGGGCTTTCAGGAAAAGATATGGGGAAAGGAATAACAGTTCTTTACTAGTATCTATGGCAAGGCAAACAATCAACAACAACAGTAGCAATAACAAACAAACAAAAACCAGAAGATGCGGTGACAGAAGTCTCTGAGCGGTCAAATGAAAGCTCACTCACCGAAAAACAGTGCAGATCTGAAAAAAACCTGTCTGCCGCTGTAGCGAGGAGCCCGCAGTTCCCCCTGCTGCCTCTCCCATAGCCGGTGGTCAAGTGCCTTCTCTGATGACCACATCTGCCCTCCCCTCCCCACGCCCAGCCAGCTCTTTGTCTCTTACAAAAGGAGTTAATGGTCCTTAAGTACCCAGCCATCGGTAACCTAGCACCCAGGATGGGGAAAAATTCCACGCCCCTCACCCTCCAACAGGAGCGGGACATGCCCTGTATCCATGTGTTCACCTAGGCTGAAACCCTTCCTGCAGTGGCTGCCTGGCTCTGCTCTGGCTCACAGGCTCTGCTTCATTGAAGAGGATCAAGGGTATCCTGGAAACCTGCGCAGGTTTCTTCCGTAGGCTCACCACAATGACTCAAAATTGTTGGCCAGGCTGTGCAGGTTACAAGGCATATGTAGTGTTTGATCCAGCACCATTTAAAAACCCTCTCAGATTTATTTTTCTGCTGCTGAGCCCACTTGGTTTGTGTTCATCCGGCTCTGAAAGTATTTACAGCTGCAAGTCAGGTGAGGGCAAATGCTCCAGTCAGTGCTATCAGCAGATGTTCAATGTCTCCAGCTCTCGGGGTGCAGATATCTCAGGTCTCTCAGAACTGTTCCCTCACTCTCCTGTGGATCTGCTTGAGTGTCTCAAATGACTGATGCCAATGAAGATTCCTCCCCTCTTAGCTCATTCTTGAATAATTAACATCATGTTACTTGCTCAGACTAAACCCCACTCCATAATGCTGGTGAAATCCGGGCTGGGACACAGATAACTCCAAGATTCTGGCAAGACAGACCTTGTTGAACACTGCAGATAAATGAGTTTCGCTCAGGGAACTCGTCCACACCTGGCTGGGCACCACTCCTGAAGCTTCATCCCTGAGCTCCTGACTGGAACATAGCTAGATATATGCGAGGGCTTCTTTGGGATTTAATTCCCTCTGAAAGATACAAGGAGCCTCATTTAAATCTACCAGCACTTAAAAATGAGAAAACAGGACTCATGTTGCTGTATCTTTTTAAAAAAAGCTGCTACTTCATATTGCCTTCTCTATTGGAAGAACAAGCAGCAGATTGCAGACTGTGTGCTGAAGCACTTGGTTACGCTTTTCATTTATTTTTTTAAAGGTCCAAATATTGCACCAGTTCTTTGTTTTTTAAACTGTCTGAGAGTGCAGAGAGGACCTCCAAAGTGTCCTGTTGGGTTGCCCTAATCTCATATTAATCTCATCCCTACAGCTGTAGGACCACGACGTTATGTGAAATTTGTGTCACAGTGTGGAAAGTGGATTTAGAAGATTCAAAGTTAATTTACAAAGTAAGGACACCCTTATTAAAAAAAAACAACCCTAAAGCTGTAGTGAAATTATTTTGAAAGAAGCTGTTTGGAATTAAAGCCACCTTTGCATTTTAATGGGTAATTACTCTTGGCATCACTAACAGTCTATAACCAAAGTCCAGAGCATCCCTCAGGGACAGAGGTAAATCTGGATTTACAGAAGGCGCAGCACATATTTTGTACTTTACGGAAAGCAAATTTCCGTGGGTCGGGGAGAAAAGAAATCCAAGGGTTCTGGCGCAGCCAGCAGCAGCATCGTGCATATAATCGATAGAGGAAAGGTTATTACTTTTTCTTGGGAGCGGCGGCTCCGTCCGGGCTCAGCGCTCGCAGCCAGCAGGAGAGGGCGGCAGAGAAACAGCTCCCGCATCCTGCACATCACCGAAATTTTTAAGAGGAGCGAGAGCACATCGGAGCTCTCGGAAACCAAAATCCCCCCCAGAACGGCGGCTTCGGCAGCCTTTTTTTTTTTAAAAAAAAAAAAAAAAAAAAAAGTCCGTAGCACTTTGAAGATGTCAAATTCCTGCGGCAGCCCAGAGGATGCGGGGAAGCAGCGAGGCAGAGATGGGAAGATAAGAAGGGAGGATGTGGATGATTCCCAACCTGAGGGAAAGAGGTTGAAGCTGGGGAATGAAGGAGGAACCAGTGGAAAGGACAGAGAAGCAGCAGCAGCAGATGCAAGAATGCCCTGCTCAGGCAGAGAAGAGCCCGTGCCCGAAGGAGGTGGTGAAGGCAAAAGTGTAAGTGGGGCTCTTCAGTGGCTCCGGGAAAGGGGGAAGGGCCGGGAGGTTACCTTTGGAATTATTTGCCATCCTGAAGTTGGGAATTGGGCATCAAGCAGAGCAGGACAAATGCAGTCGAGTGTCTGTCTCCCTGAGATCGCAAGCATTGTCCTCTTTAATTTCTGATCTTGGCTTTTTCGTGCACCAGTGTGTATTTTTATCCGGCTCTCGCTGTCAGCTGCTTGCAAGATGTGCGTGTCAGAGAAGTGATTTCTTTTTTGGGGGGAGAGGGGAGAAGGACTGTTAACTACTAAACCTTGTTTTTCAGCTCCCTATATCCACTCAGAAACTGGGTGAGGGCTGGAGCACTGATTTGGGCAGTTTGGGCTGTTTATCCGTCTGTCCATTCAGACTTTCAGCTGCGTTTCTGTTGGGCAGCACTATTTTCCAGCTGGAGATGGGGGCAGAGCCTCCAGGAGAGGAGGAGGAGGAGGATTGGGGATCTCATCTGGGGAGCTTTTGCACGAAAAGAGCTGCTGAGCAGCTGCCTATATAAATATCAGCGTTCCCAGATCCTGACACGAGGTGAACTTTCCCGGCTGGGAATGGAGCTCAGCTCTTCCCGAGGCACAGCACACACCTCGGGGCAGAGGGGGACAACCCACGGACCCCCAGGCAGCTGAACCTTTGCCTCTCATGGTGCACCTTGGGCCAGGGGCTTCTCCTGGACACATCCTGGCTGCTTCTCCTGGACACATCCTGGCTGCTTCCCCCAGCCAGAAGGGCAGGGAGGGTGGTGGGAACAAGTGTCGGGTGTAGGATGTCTCCTCGAGTGTAGTTTAGAGCTCACTTAAGAGCTGCTGGAGGTTTTAGAGCACTGGTTTTATCCAGAAGTTTTCTGAAATGTGATTTTCCCCCCCCCCTCTCTCCTGGGATTGATTTCCTGAATTTAGACACGCCACTTCAAATGAAGAGTTAAGTAGGTGCTGGACGTTTCGGTAGGATTTGCATTTTTAAATCATTTGAAAGATTACTCCGTTCATTCCTGGCGAAGGTCATCTCTAAACGCAACAGTTTTCCTGAGATACAGAAGTATTTAAAATGTGTGCGGCGTGTTGGTTTGTTTATCCGAGCAGAAATCTCTTTTATCAAGCCGTGGAACCGCAGAGTTGCACTTTGGTCTGGTTTGGGTTTCCAGTGCTTAACTCAGACAGCAAAAGGGTGCTCTTGTTCTTATTCCACTTGTGGCAGAGGCTTCTTTTCCCCCCGGAGAAATGCAATGTACAGGCAAAGTTAATTGGTTAAATCATAACCCTTGCTTTTGTCTGGGGTTTTTTTCCCCCCGGAGAGTGAAGGTTTTAAATCCATTCTCCTTTGTGATGAATTTCCATCAGTGAACACCACTATGGGTTGGGATAAGTCTTTTTGCTGGTACATCTTACTATAATACTGAATTAGGAAGTTCCTGAAAAATAAGCCTTGATTGTATAAATTTACTTTGTCTTTTAAGGGATCAATGCAGAATATGCTAGAATGATGCATACTTGAATCACTGGGCTCTGCCCCATTTTCAAGGCCTGGTTTATCCCCTAATTAATGTTCAGCTATTGCAGCAAAGTTCTGTGCTGGTGGATACCTGTCCTTTTTTATTTTTGTCCTTTCAAGGACCTGGTATAGCTGCTCCAACACTGCATTCTGGCTTTTCATCTGGGGTTGTTAAAAATATTAACAAAGCAAATCTGCTAATGAGAAATTATTTCACTGTTTGTCTCTCCCAAAATAAATTCTTAACTAGATTTTATTAAAAAAATAATAGTTCTTATAGCAATTCTTAAATTAAACTGAGTTTGATTCAAGATTCATCAAAGCTCAATGAAGCTCTTCTTTCCCCTCACTTGGGTGGACTCTTGCTTGGGATGTTGCCCTGTTTTATATAAAGTTTCATTATTTTTTTCCCCTTCCCATTTAAAGCTGACCGAACTGGAGGCATTATTAGAAATTAATCATGTGACATTTGAGATTCTGCTAACATAAAACTTTTTCTAAAAACAATAAAAGTCAGTTCAACAATGGCTGTAAGTATCTGTCACCTTGCAGAGAGCAAGCTGCTGGAAAAGATGGACTGTGTGCCCTTAGGAAAGGCTGGAATGACTTCATTTCTGTGCTCAGAAGAATCTTTATTTTATAGGCATAGTGGTATGGGTAATCAATGCATGCATTGGAGGAACATTTCCTAATAGACCATTATGTCTTCCATTTTAAAGAAGGACATTTAAAAAAATGATAGGCTTTGACTCATTTTGGACTAATAATAAAAAGCCAGCACAGTGTGTGTGCTATTTCCCTGTTTATTCCACTGCTGTTTGCCTCACTCACCGTCCGTTCTTGGGTTAAGAGGAAAGAAATCCACGTGGGTCATTATTCCACTTCTTGTGAAACCTTGGATCACGGAGAATGCAGGCACCATGTGTATTTTAAGCCCCTGAAGCTCGGTGGGCATTTCCCTGGCACCCAGAGCTCACAGCAGCGGCTGCAGGAGGATGTTTGTGCCTCTGGACAGAACTCCTTTCCCTGCCTTGGCAATGAGGGGCTGCGTTTGCCAGCAGCACCTGCAGCGATTCCTGCACTCCGTGCTGGTGACTGGTTAATGTGCTAACCTGGGGTGAAACTGGAATTGTTCATTTAGGTATCTCTTCAAATAATTTGCCTCTTGCCTCCTCTTTTTATGGCTCTCATTTCCAGCTGCTCGCAGCAGGTGTGAATCACATCCGTGGAATTTTTCCCTCTCTAATGTTTCTTCCTGGTGTAGCACCGGAACGAAGCCTTTGGTCCAAAAGAAGGGGATGCAGCCTTTGTAGGGAGGTTCAGCTTGAGAAATCTCTCATTTGGTGCAGGTGGTGGGGAACCAGCCCTGGGGAGAGCAGGGCAGTCACTGCCTCTCTTCAAGAGTTGGGGTAAAACCTTTAACCAGGGCCTCTGGAGAATTCCATCTCCCCCCGAATGCTGGAGCCCCACCACAGCTGTCACCTACGTGATGCCATGGGGCTGATTGTCACCCTACCCATGGCCATACACTGGGAATTGTCAAATCAGGGGAAAATTGCATTTACTGGAATGGAAAGCATATGAAGGAGCAAGCATGCAAGCACTGATTCCTTCCTATCGATATGTTGAGTAGCTGTCATGAGTTACCCATGAGTGAGGATCCTCAGGAGTGTGCATTCCTGTATCCATGGATCCTTGAAATCCATGTATTCCTGTATCCATGGATCCTTGAAACCCATGGATCCTTGAAACCCATGTATTCCTGTATTCATGGGTCCTTGAAATCCATGTATTCCTGTATCCATGGATCCTTGAAACCCATGGATCCTTGAAATCCATGTATTCCTGTATCCATGGATCCTTGAAATCCATGTATTCCTGTATCCATGGATCTGTGAAATCCATGGATCCTGGAAATCCATGCATTCCTGTATCCATGGGTCCTTGAAACCCATGTATTCCTGTATCCATGGATCCTTGTACTTCGAGAACAGTCCTTTTTTCTCTCTCTTGGTTATCTCTCACCGTTTGTCCATGCCCCTGGTGAAGGTTCTTTGGATTTTGGTGCAAAGATATTTCTGTGTTCTCCAGGCCTGTTTTGTTATGATCCAAACTTCTTCCCCCTCTAAGCATCTGTACAAAGTTTAGAGAACAAGACCAAATTCCTGGGTTTGGTTTGACTTCTGAAGTGCTCCCACAGCATCCAGATTCCTAAACTATGTTTTCATCTGTAATGTCACCTGGGCCAGGAGAAAGCCTGAACTTTTACTTTTTAAACAACTTTCAGATTTACTTGATGCATTTGGGGATTAAAGGTTTCAATTTTATTATTTTTTTTTTAATTGCCTTTGTGAATACTTGGAAAGGAGGAAAGTGTAGAAGTACAGTGAATAAAAAAATGCAACCTTTTGTTGTTAACATCAGAAATAACATCTTTACTCAGTTTTGGGACTGCCATGTTGTAAAAGAAAATGTGACGAAAGTATCTGAAAAAATGCTTAATACTTTTGTAGAAGGAGCAAACCGCATTTGCTGATCAACTCTGAAGAACTGACCACACCAAACTTCTTTCATATGGCAAATTCATCCTTTAAAATCTCAGACTTTAATAGATATTGTAAATGCAGTTTAGATGGGGAGATGTGACTTGCTATGCAATATCCTTGTCTTTGCATAGAGAACAAATTGAATTTGTCATTACTTGGAGTAATTCGCAAGTATTCCTAAAGTGTAGAAGAACATACCTTGGGAAGCTGAGAAACACATATCGGAAAGCTGATCATTTAGGAGGTTATTTCTCAGGAGGAGAGGAAGGATTTTCTAGAAATTAAGGTACAAGCTTGGAGCTTCAGCTGAAGATAAAATTCCCTCGTTTGAAGGATGGGTCTGGATTCTTGGTGTAAAATTAAAAGCTCTGTCAAGAGCAGGTGAGGATGTAGGGACTGAACCCTGTCTGGATTCACTGCAGGAACCTCAGTGTGTGCCTTCAGCAGGGCGAGCTTGGAAATACTTGGGGTAAACACCAAAGACAGTAGGAGGCATTGAATTTGAGAACGGTGTTAATCTAGGCAAGTGAAATACACATTTATTATCTCTTATGTTTAGCCTGGGTTAGAAGAAAAGTAATTTTTGACTCAATAAGTCAAGGCTTTTTCATTAAACACATGCATAAAACATAAAGTGTAAGAATTGGATCTGCAGGCTGACAGTTTGACCTTTCTGTGCGTTGCCACACAAGGTTACTCTGTGCTCATGCAGTTTCTCATACGGATTTTCTGGTTTAGGACATTTATTTGCTCCTTGCAGTTGGTTTGTTGCAAAACCTGGTTTGTGTGTGCATGGCTTTGTGATCTTGATTGCATTTATGAATGTGACTTTGAAGGGGAATTGTGTTTGGAAAGGGAGAAGCTGGAAGGGTGGGTTCATCTGGACTGAGTGCAGTTTGAGGTGCTGATTTTTGACTCTCAGGGTTCGAGGCAGATTGAACCACTCTGCTGTCAAGGCTGTGTTTAGATCTGTTTCTTTCCTCTTTATAAAAAATGCTTCAATCTATTGAGTTCCTTTCTCCTCAGACATTATGAAATAATATGGAATTATTCCTTTTGTCCTCAGACATTTTAGAATAGATGTGTTTTAGGGGAGCACCATAGATTTGAAGCATTTTGAAGAGCATGACATTTGGAACATGCTGCAGTCTGCATCTGCCTTCCTTCCCTTTTTTGGGCTCTTATTACGTAATTAGAGGAAAATTTAGGGATTTATTCTATTGACTTGTTAGGCAAACTGTGATAGATGCTGGAATTGCTGCTTTTGTTTTCATTCAGAACACAATCAAGCCCTGTGATCCAGGACAGAGGCACAATTATTTGCCTTTGGAGGTGGGAAGAAAGGAGATGATAATTCTTTAGAAGTCAGTGATGTTATTGATACAAGGTGCTGGAGTTAATTCCACAGGAATATTTGCTAGATCAGAGTAAGGGAGCCGTTGGTAGAAAGGTGTGGATAAATGAAAAACTGGTTTGGAGTTGATTCCAAGAACAAGAGGAAGGAAAATATTCTCCCTGAATCTGATCCATCCTCCTCTTAACCTCTGACTGGTGTCAGTAAACAGTGTCCCTGCAGCTGGAGCAGGAAAAATGCCAGTTGGGAATGGTGTGAGACAAGAAATGGACACTCAGGAATGACCTTGTTTGGCCATTTTTCCTGTAGTTGTTGGCACAGAGTATTAGATGGTGGGGGGCAAGTGTACAAAGGGAAAGGCTTGGTGGGAATTGTCTTATTATTTTATCATGGGGGAAATTTAATGTTGAAAACATTCAACAAGCAGTTTCAACCAAGAGCAATGTAGGCCACTTGTATTTAACCACTGGAAGCTCAATTTCACTGATAAGGAGCTTTCATGGAGCATTTCTACCCCAATTTGAGTAATCAATTACCTAATGTTATAATTTTTGTAGACTGACTGCAATGTCACATTTAAAATTCCAACCAAAACGCATTAAAATCTTCCGAAATACAAAAGAAGACATTTGTGGGCTACGTTGAATTAGTGGAGAGATGAAATCAAGATATCTATACATTGCTCTTATTTGCTACTGCCTTTCTCCTTCTGTATGCCAATATTAGCCATGAAAAATATTTTCATTTCAAGTCTCCGTGATTTAGAAATTAATAAAATTATTTACTTTTTTTTTAAAAATATATTTGCCGTCTTAGTCATGAGGCTGGATAGGAATGAGCAATGAGGAATAAACCCCAGAAGCTGTGCACCAAGTGAAAATGGAAGTAGAATGGTGCTTCCCAATCCCTCCCTTTGCTGTGGAGCACTCAGTGCTCAGCCTCATTTGGGATGCATTATTATAAAGATTATAAAGATTCTCCTATTATAAAGATTATATCAGTGAGATTGCCTCAGTTCTAATCCTATTTCGCTCCATTAAACGAGGCTGCAGGATTTGTGGTGTTGCCCCCATGGAATTCCTGCCCAAGAATGCACTCAGTGAGTTCCGATGTTGGGATGCGCTGCCCCCGTGCCGTTCCTAACCAGCCCAGGGAGTGACAGACATTCCTGTGTGCCCCACGAAGGAAATCATCCTTTAGATTCGAAATACACAGCCCTGGCTTTTCATCTTCCTCTCTCTTCTGATCTCTCTCCTCCTGGCACATTGAGATGCTTTTAAACTGGACGTAACTTTTTCAACACTTGTGCACCAGCTGGGCGCTGCCAGCAAACTTCAAACGCCTCGGTTGGGAAAATGCAGCAGTTAAGGAACTTAACCTGGTGTCACTGACTCTAAGTGGTAGATAATGAAGTAATTCTCCGTTAGTTGTACTGATACTTAATTAATAAAGGTTCACAAATCAATGAGAAGTGTCTGCAGTCCTTGCAAAGGATACTTCCCTTCCAGTCTGAAAAGCAAAATTTGTTTAAAGTGGAAAAGATTTCCTAAACACAAGAATTGTTATAAAATCCATTTTCTTTCACCTGCTATTTTTTCCCCCTGCATATTTCCAATATGATGGATGTCAGCCCTACTGCACAGGGATGTGGCTTTAGGACCCCTAGGAAATGACACAACTCTGTTCATTTAATAAAAAAATCCTTCATTACCTAGTTGGTAACGGCACAGACAAGTGGAAAGGTGAAGGTAGAGAAGCATGAGGTTGTCCAAGGCTTTATATTTTCTAAAAACTGAAGGCTAATCACAAAAAATATAAACGGGTTTAGTATGTAAAATTATGAACTGTCACCACACAGTGAGATTGCCTCAGTTCTTTGAGCTGGGCCATAACTAAATGGAAATTATCCTTCTTATCAATAATACACTGGGGAAGTAACATCTATTCTGAGATGCTGAGAGGTTGTTTTTTCATTCACTAAAATATTTATTTCAACTAAAAAACCCCTAATCTTTTCACTGTCTCCAGCAGGCAAAATCATTGACTGTTATGTTTAGAAACTGTCTGTGAATTACCAGAGTCTACATAAAATGGGAAGAATGATGATTGAGCAATTAATCACTTTTTACTTTATTTAAAATAAATAATGACATTATAGAAAGCTGTTGCATTAGCTCTAAATTAAAAAAAAATAAAGGACTGATTCTTGGAAAAGCAGCAGAACAAAACTTTTCTCTCACTAGAGGCTGGTTTCCACCTCTTGCAGGCACAATAATTTTTGGTGATGTGACAATATTTTCTTCTAATCACACAATGTTGTGTTACACATGTTACATAATGGTTGGAGTTCTTGGCCATTCTTGTGTAGATCCTTCTTAGGTTTTTTCAGGGCTGGGATTGACTGCTAGACCCTGATTTCTGGTAAAAGTCCTATCTTCTTTAATTCTCTTTGAGCAAGAACATGGAATTTTTTAAAAACCAGCTGTTGTTGATTAAAGGCTTCAGGTCATGCACAATTCATCAGGTCTCCAGGTAAATTTCTCGCGGTAGGTAACTATTCTTAGAATGAAAATATAAATCCTCGCCTGCGGTTGGAATTTGCCCAACTGCTCATCCCAGCCCGTATAGATTTTGTTGTGCCAGATGTTATTGACTCCCGTGATGGGAATTAACTCATCTCCTGCTCCTGGAGCAGCCAGGCCTCTCCTCCATGTGCTGTGTCTGCCATCCTGCAGCTCTGTGCTCCCCAGCTGAAATAATTCATCTGTGCCCTCGCTGGCTCTTTGCAAGTTCAACGTTTTTGCAGAAAGCTGATTCTGCTGGATGTCCCCTGTTCATATATCAATGGTTTAGGTGCTGCTCTGGCCCGGGCTCCAGGTGCATTTACAGACAACTGCCACTGTCACAAAACATTGGTGTTTGGCCATGGGCAAGTGTATTTCTGTCACACCGGCCCAGAATTTATGGCTGCTATTTGATTTAAATTGTCTGAAAATTATCAATGGCTTGATTTATATACACCCACTTTCTCCAATTCACTGGGAAGAAGAAAACAATCACTGAATAATATTCATGGAAGAACAGATCCTTGTGGGATGTTAATTGCAGAGGCATCTTAATTGGAATGATTCTGCCTGGATCTTTTTTTTTCTTTTTTTTTTCTTCCCTTTTTTTTTTTTTTTTCTATGTGATCAGTTTTAATTCATTTTAAAGTGTGCTGTATGTGCACATAAACCAGTCTGGAGATGTATGTTAGCAATTCAGAGTGGTTGCTCAATTGTGATTTAAAAAAAAAATAAAAAATTCATTATGTAATATATGGCCAAAAAGTCTAAACTAAATTAACATCTTGTTGTCTGTTGTCAGATGACTTTTGCCCTAGTGACAACTTTCTAAGACCCTGCCTGACGGGTCAGTTTGGATAATTGTGACAAAAACGCCGTGGTGTCTCAGGACTCCGTGTCCATAACCTGGCCATGAGGTTATGGACACGGCTAACGCTGATCCCTTGGGGGAATGTGCAGTGGGGATGGTCAGCAGGGGAGCTTTCAACCGAAGGAAAACGAGGAAAGAAACCCCAAAGAATTCATTTTATTCCAGCCCAGCTGTGAGTGTGCAGTAAATTTTGGGCAGGGAGGGTGTGCAGCTGCTCGGTCCCTGCGGTGGGGACGGAGCGATGGCCATGGCCCCTCACCTTCCCACTTGTGTGTGCAGCTCCCAGCCGGGCACAAAACGGTTTTTCATTAAATGAGCAGGGTTGTGTCGTTTCCTAGGGATCCTACAGCCAGATCCCTATGGGTAGGGCTGACACAGAGCACCCGAGTCCCTGCTTGCTGCAGACATGGAGCTGGTGTCCAAACCCCAGAGAGGAGGGATGGGATCATCCTTGCGTGCCCCGAGCAAGGCAGGGACCCTCAGCAGGCACTGGGGAGTTCCCTGGGGGCTGGGGGCACAAAGCTGGCTCTGGGCAGCTCTGCAGGTTGGAGGAGTGGGCTGGCACAGGGTGGGGGCAGTTGGCCCCGAGCCCTGGTGGTCTCTGTTTTTCGTGGGTCACAATAATTGGTGTTTGTGCGATGGCAGAGCTGTCTCTGCTGAAACACCCTGGGCAGGGAACATTGGGGAGTTGATTTGTGGAACAGCCATCGCACAGGGTGAGCAAAGTGAGTGCCTGGCAGTGCCCAGAGGACAGAGCCATGGGTTTGTGTTGGGTGGTTTTTTTTGGTTTTTTTTTTCTCCTTTCTCCTGTTTGTCTCTTTATCCCTAGGAAAAACACATAATTCTACAGAGTACTATCTTTGCTTAAACCACCTAGTAACAAAAAATGAATGTCAGTAATTCCTGATATTTCATGCCAATTGCTCGGTTCTCTCATGGCAGTCTTCATTAAGGCTCCACATACACAAATGATAGCATCCTATTATCTGTTTACTTTCTTAAAGCTTGTTTTTGTAAACGAACAATTAAATCACTAAAGTAGTTTGTTTTGTTTTGTTTTTTGTTTATTTTTTTTTAATACCAGCTGCATTATTGCTAAACCTGCTGCTCTTAAATCTGTTGGCTTAAAAGAAAGAGGCTTTTTCATGTGCTGCTGCTCAGCCCTTCCTGGGGAGGTTCTGGAGAAGCTGCTGGAGGTTCCTAAATCAGTATTGAGATCTGAGCACTGCCAGTTCAGAGGGGCTGCAGAACGGAACTGGTTCCATGTGTTTGATGTGATTGTGCAGATGTGGGCACATCCTTGGTGCTGCTTTAGTCCTGCATCGGTTTCAGCAATTGCCAGGAATATTTTTCTTCTTCTGAGCCCAAAGTCAAAAGACTCCTGCCTGATTAATGTCTAATTTTGGCATGCTGACCTAAGGAATGCTGGAAATGAGATGTGCCTATAGACAAAAGCTTTTGGCTTTCTCAAGCACTGATCCCACTCCTTGGGGCTGTTGTCTGAAAATGATTATGACTTTCAAGGTGTAAAATCTGTTCCCCGTCATCTCAAGAAATTGTGAGGACTTTGAAAATTCCCTGATCTTTTCTTTCTGTCCCTCTTTAGCTTGAATTCTTAAAATTGATTCCATGAAGCTTTTCCCCTGGGAGCAGGAGAGGGGCTGCTCTGGGGTGTAGAGCATGGTTCCAGCTGGCAGAGCTCCCTGTTGCCAGGCCTGGACAAAAAACAAGAAATCAAAATGCAGAAGCACCCACTTTCTATATAGGGGTTAATTCCAAAGGCATCTGGTGTGAAGTGCTTCAGGTGTCAGAGAGGTGTTCAACAGCTTCAAGTGTCAAAAACTTCAAGTTTCATCTGTAATAAATTATATGAAATCACCTGAACAGCCTTCTTTATGAAGGCAGTTTAGTATTTATAGAGATTTTAAGGGGGATTTGGAGGCAGGATGATGAAATCTCACTGCTTTCCCCTCACAAAGGAATTGTATTTTAGTGAAGTAAAGCCTCTCAGTGGAAGGGATGACGTTGGCTGGTGGAGGGAATACAGACAAAAGGTAAGGGAACAAACAGGGGAAATATTCTGCTCTTCTCCAAGGTGTCGAGAGGGAACAATGCGAGGAATTGTGAAAATCCCAAGGTGCTTCATTGTTCTTGATGCTTCTTCCTCAGAATCTCGAGGAACTGCTTGTGCTCCCTTGAACCCGAGGAGCTCAGGCACTGCAGTCCCAGCAGCAGGACCTGTGTCCCACTGGAGATGGATGCCAGGTTCTGCTGGAGCAGCTCTGCTTGCTCTGTGACAGAGTTCAGAGGGTTTTGGGTGTTGGACTCGGGGTGTTTGTCCTGTGCCCAGCTCCAGCTGTGCCTCGGGGGCTGTCGTGGTTTGACCCTGGCCAAATGCCAGGGACCTACGACATTTTTGGTGGCCCGTACGGGGATCAAACCCGCGACCTTGGCGTTATCAGCACCATTTCTCAGCTC
>VZTX01012644.1:26200-50275 GCA_013400915.1 Pardalotus punctatus
GGGCTGTGGGTGGATCTCTGCACCCCCCTGGACTCCATGGGCTGCAGGGTGACCACCTGCTCCCCCTGGGGTCTTCACCACAGCCAGCAGAGTGTTTTCAGCTCCGGCGCCTGGAGCACCTCCTCCCCCACCTTCTCCACTGACCTTGCTGTCTCCATGTTGTTTTCCCTCACATATTTTCACCTCCTCCTCCTCCTCTGGCTACAAAGAAGTGCGTGCCCCCATTGTTTTGATTTCTTGCTAAATATGTTTTCACAGAGGTCTAACCAACTTCTCTAATTGGCCCAGGTTTGGCCCGCAGCATGTCCATCATTTTCAGAGCCATCAGAGAGTGGCTCTGCTCGACAAGGTGAAAAACGTCCAGAACCTTCACACAGGACACACAGGAGCCATCTTTGTGCCCCTCCCTACCCACTAGCAAAAACTGGGCCAAGTAAAACCACCACAGGGGCTCTGGGTGGCTCTGCAGGTGGATGGCAAAGCCAATGTTCCCTGTGGAGTGTCCCAAGATGCATTTTTCTTTAGGAAATCAAGAGAAGTGGCTCTGCATTTGACTAATATTTTGTTTTCTCCCTTTGCATGGTGATTTTCCTCCTATATCTTTAACTTAGAACTTAAAACCTCTTTTCTTTTAGTTGTACTTACATTAGTTCACTCAAGGGTCCCCTGACTCCAAAAGTGACTTTCTTAGCACAATTTTCCAAGGATTAGCTGCATCACATAAAGCAAGTAGTTCAAATTCTCAGATTCTAAGGGTTATCTATTTCTAAGCAGCAACATTAGAAATTTAACATGTCCATTAGGTTCAACTTATTTTAAAAAGCATCATGAGATTCACTGATGAAATGTTGATGTGAATTTGGGAAATGTTTTTAGTATTGCTGATAATAAAAGCCCAGTTTCTTCTGAAGGGCTGATACGTTAAGCTACAGCTTGAGGGTGACTTGGGGTCATATTAAATGTAAATTTTTTTCATTCAGTGCCAGAAAGTCCTGCAAAGGCCAGGCAGACTCCCCCACCTTTGAAATTAATTTTTCAGTGTGGCTGCAGCAGGGTTTGATTTGCAAACACAGTGTCTCATTTCCTTTAGCTTTGCCTTAAGGAAGCTGGTTGATTCCTATATAACACTTAGCAGATATATTCTGATTTCCCTTAAACTGAGACAGGAAAAACTCTGTAAGAGACATTGGGATCCTGCTAAATCTTCCAAGACCCGAGCCAGAATCTGATTTTTACATATGCTCAAAACTTTAAGTACCGTGATACTTTCTGCAGAACTGACAGAAACATCTCATTGAACAAACTGTGATGTTTGCTTTCTTGTGTTTAATTTTTTTTCTGTTCCTTATTGTACGGTGCATTTGCATGAAAATGGCATTTTGAAGAGTGATCTGTTCCTGATGCTCTCCCTCACCTGGAGGCACAACCTCTGCTCGGATTTGCAATTAGTTAACTGGGAATGATTGCAGCAGTGCCAGAGCTGGGGCTCTGCTCTTGGGCAGAAAGGGAGCAGCAGGAGCTGATGAACACTCAAACCACCCAAGTTTTATGCAAAAAAAATTTGTAAAATTACGTGTTGGGGGGGAAAATGAAATTGAAAAGCTGCACAAAGTGGAATAGTCTTAAAAACAGTATTTTAAATATTTCCATCCCTGACCTGTCTCTCATCAAGCCAATGTCAAATTAGGAGCCAGTTGTGCTGCAGAAGGAGCAAAGTGTATTAGAGCCTACAGGGAGATGTCCACAGCTCTTCTCAGACTATTTTAACTTGATTAGACCTGTGGTTGGAGCAGGATTTCTGTTTTCTGGGGGAGGAAATCATCAAGGTATGAATCAGGAGCTCCTTTCAGCCTAAGAACGGTGGTCTGAGCCAGGCACCACACCCACATCTCAAACAGCAATACAGAGCTGTGTTAATGTGGTTTAAAATCCTAGAAACCTCGTGGGTGAGAAAGCAAAGCAGATCTGAATTGAGGCAACTGCATCTCCTGGGAAAAAAAATGACATTTTGAAATGCAGGTGTTCATGGCAGCCCCCTGGGCTCTACCTCTGTTCTGGAAAGATGCAGCAGATGATTTGGATGAAGTGTGGACTTGAGTTCCTGTGAGACTGAGAAGGAAGAGCTAGACTGGTTTTGCCATTCCCTGAAGGTTTCCCTCCCTTTCCATGACTTGTTTTCTCAGTAACAGGTTCTTGGTTTGTACCCTCCCAGCTGTCAGGAGATCAGATTTGTTTTTAGTTCCACACGTGTTCTAAGAATGTATTTGGGAAAGTCACCTTGGGCAGCCTTGAATGTTGTATTTGGTACCAAATACAGGCACGGATTTTCGGTGTGTGTGTGGAAAATGGTGTTAAAGAGGGAATGTCTCACTCAGATAAAAGTGTTTGCTTAACTTTGCACCTCATTCTCAAATTAATTTTGAATCCAATCAGTTTTTCGTGGTGGGTTCATTCAGTTTATGGGTTGGGAGCAGGGTTGAGGGAGGTTCCTTCACAGTTTTCCTGGAGATGGAACAGCCAACGGAAAGCAAAGCCAGCTCCTTTCCTCCTTGTAGAACACGGTCAGGAACTGTAAAACACGAGAGCTGAAGTGGGAAATGATGTTTGCAAGCAAACATTTTCCAACACGTACAAAAGGTAGGGAGAATGAACAAATTGCTCCCTGGAAAATTTCCCCAGATGAGTGAATTTTCTTCTTGTGAGCCGAAGTCCAAAAGACCCTACCTGATTACTGCCTAATTTGATAAAGTCTGGCTTTGACAGAGACGTGTGGGTGTGAGCTCCACTGACAGGGCAGGCTGGCAGTGCAAATGAGCTTTAGTCTCTGGGGAGGGGAGCAAACCTGCCCCCCAATCTTTTAAATAAATGAAATAAATAAAACAAGAGGATTAGAATTTGTTTTTATTTGGAAAGCCCCCTGGTTTGCTCAGTTTGAACTCTGCTCACAGAGCTCGGCAGGCAGACACAGCGAGGTGTGAGGGCTGAGGATAAAGGTCCTGCAGTGCATCTGGATGGGCAGGGCGCACCCCAAAACACCCCAGCAGCTCTGAAACCCAAACAAAACCCCGAGACCGTCATCACAGGGCCCCAGTGAGGGCACAAATCAATGCTTCGCCCTCCCTGGCCTTCCTGCAGTTGTTTTTAGGATCTCGCTGTTAGGAATCCCCCACGGCTCGGTCTCGTTCCCCTTCCCTCTCAGCGTCCCCTGTCCTTTGGGGTCCCCTGTGGTGGCTTTGGGGCTCAGGGGCCAGCACAGCTCTCCAGGGCTTGGCTCTCACCTGAGGCTTGGGGAGCTGCAAGACCAAGGTGAAAGGAATAAGGAGTGTCTTTACAAACAAATGGCTNGGAATCTCCTCATTTCCTCCAGTGATTAAGGAGCTACATTTTAAGCTCGCTTTTATTGTATCGTGCCAGTGTCTGTTTGGTTGTTTTCTACTCCGCTTTGTCGTCATAAACACTAAATAGCCATTTTACCTTTCCGCTGTGAATGCTGCAAGGCTGCGGTGGAAAAAGAAAATAGCCAGCACGACATGCTTTGAAAAATAAAGGAATTAAATAGTCCTGCAGCTGATTCTTATAATTTATCAGGTTCTTTGGGCCACACCTGTTGTGGGGGAAAAAAAATGAGTTTTTGTAAGAATGAGGACAGTTATATCTGTGGGGACTCATCTGCCAAATGTCACCTTAAGCATTATAAAATTTGCCAAGGGATTAACATTAAGAAATGCAAGAAATTATACAATTAGCATAAGAAAAGTGTGTGTGTGTGTGTGTGTATATATATATGGAAACTCTCTAAATCTTCTAAGAAATATGTAGGATTTATCATAAAGCTACTCTTGGATTACCAACTCCAAGCATTAAATTGTAAGTAAACCTCCTTTTTTTTTTCCTCCACATCATGAATCTGCCTTCAATCATATTATAAAAGTAGCAATTTTAGATTCAGTTTTTCTGTTAACTTCTACATTTTAAGCTGTTTGGGTGATATTTTAGTGACAGATTTATCTGTAAGACTGCAAACAGGAATGTAAGCTGCTACACAAGAATGTAAATTAAAAGCTGAATTTTTAGTAAAGCTAAGTTTCTGAAATAATTCCATCACTTCAGCAGTATAGAATTTCAAGAATAAACCAAAATGTTAATGAGGGACATGATTCAAAAACTGGAAACCTAGAAGAACTGATGCTTGAAAGAAAAAATCTTTTAAATCAAGGGGAGTTTTAAATGGATTGCTAGATCAGGGTTTACTGTGAAAAATGAGTTTGTTTATCCTTTTTATCAATAACCTTTTGAGTTCTGGCTTGCCAGGCAGGTGAGCTCACAGCACTGGTGGCCTCACCTCCTATTTCAGCACAACGTGGGATGTGCAGGTGCTGGCACTGAGTGGGGACCATTCACTTTCTTCCAGTAGACTCACAAAATAATTTTAGGGACTTTAAGAACATTTGAGGCAGGATGAATTTGAGCACTTCATAGAGATTTGACTTAATTTCTTCTTTTAAACAGGGTTGGAGGACAAGTGTTAAAATATTCCTGTCACTATTTGGAATGTTGTTTGAAGAGACATTTTAATTTTTCCTGAGATTAAGGTTGAATGTCCGTTTTGCACAAGTGCTTCATTCTTCTCTCCCGTTGCTCTTTATAAAAGATTTAGTGGTTTGGGAAGCTTGGCATAATTTATTGAACAGCAAATTTTGGGGTTGTGTCTGGTCTTTGGGCAGCACTCCACCTGTGTGATGTCACTGTGCCTCATCTTCATAAAAAAGGCTCCATCCATCTGTGGAGTGGTGAACCAGATGCAATCAGCATTTTAAAAAATAATTCACAATAATAGCACATTTTTGAGGGACAGAAACCCCAACCTCTTCACGTCTTTCTTCGAGGATTCTGCCACGTAAGTGCAACACTTCCATTAATCAAAGGAAAGAAAGACTGTGCTACACAAACCCAAACAAAATCCTTTGGAAAGCGATTTTTGGAATAAAATGGATGTGGAAGCAATGAATTAAAAAATGGTGATAAATGAGATAAAACCACTCAATCCCCCCGGTTCCTGAGGTGCTGATTGTCCATCTGGTTGGGCGCAGAGCTGCGGTGGCAGCGTGAGCTCGTGTCCTGACCTGGGCTGGGCAGCTGCTCTCCCCAGGGCCAGAAGGGATAATTTGCTGTTCTTGACCCGTGCCTCATTTACAGAAAGTGCCTGACCTTTATCTGCTTGGGAATCCTCAGTGTTAATCCAGTTTTTAAACTGATCCTAAGTTCCACGGTCACCCCTGTTTCCAGTGACTCGGGCAATGCTTCCCTCCGTGCTATTTACAGAGTCAGAAAGGCATTTCTAAGTTTTTTCTCCTTGCTTTTGTTCTTCCACACGGTTGTAGAGTTAAATCTGGCTCTCCATGACTAACGAGGGCATGTTTGTGAGGTCACAGGAGGAAGGGAACACAACTCTTCACACAGGCTCCCACCTGGCCTCGGAACGCGCTCCCGTTTTCCACCACTGTGCGAGTTCCGCTTAAAACGTTCTTTGAAATAGGGTGGGTGTGATCTCATCCTCGAAGGGAGGTGCCTTTTCCACTGCTCTGCTGAAGAGGAGAGCCAGTCCTGAGAGAATCAGATTTGTCCTCCTGTGTCAGGGCCGAGTGAAGGAAGTCCTGTGAGAGCCTGAAACTGCAGTGGGGTGGTTCCAAGGAAGGCTATTTTGGATCGGGCTTAGTGTGTGGGGGAGATAATACCAGGACATTTGTTGGTGGAAAACTCTTGCAGGCTCTGGGTGAGGTGATTTCCAGGACTGCACTTCTAAAAAATGATTCAAACGCCTCTTGCACTCACGCTGTGGTTACAGACGGCTCCCTGCCTTGTCCAAGCCGTTTCCTTCGGCAGCCTCGGGTCTTCACTGCCAAGTCCCTTCAGGTCCCTGCCTTCGGGATTGAGTTCTGGGTTGGATTTCAAGGCAAAATGAGCTGTCCCTCCACAACACCGGCAATGCTGCCAAGAAATAGCTGCTGTCTGAGGCCATGGCAGCTCCAGGTTTGGTGCTCATCTCCCAGCAGGGCAAAACGAATCTCTGCTTCCCGAATCGGCAGGAGAGCAGCGGGGTCAAACCTCAGCTGACGGAATGAGCTGAATCCCGAGTGCCACGTGAGATGATCATGGAAACACCGCCTGCTTTCAGTGGTTGCTGCTGGGTGAAGCCCCCTCATCCCTCAGGTGTCTAACACCATGCAGATGTGTGTATTAATGGCCTCTGTGCCATAAAAACGGCAAATTCAGAACTCTGCATTTACAGAGCCTGCAGAATCCAGTCAGCAAACGGTGCTGTTGGAAAACCAGGTTACAAATCAATTCCTCCTTGCCTGGCAGAGCTCAGATGGCTTTGCCGAGATCCTTGCTCAGCTGCCACTGGAAGGGAACGTGCCTGGAGTGTGACCTATTGTTCAGAGAGAACTGCAGGCTGAGAGCAGTCTTGATCATTGGGAAATCTATTAATTTTTGACCTGCAAGACAGCCTCAATGGCCCACTTTTATAAATGAAATTTATGGGTTTATGAGATCTAACATTCAAGCCATGCTTATCTGGGAAGTGGACGTCAATGCTACATGGAGAAATTCAGGCATTTTCATCCAAACCCTCCCCTTTGTTTATTCCCCAATTTATTCCCCAGGGGGGCAAAATGCAGAAGAGCTGATTTCTGGAAAGCAACTGCAACATTCCTAGCAGAAGCAATTTATCAAAATACTGCATTGAAAAATGGCAGGGATTCAATGGTGCCGACCCCTCCTTGTGGTGTATAAAATCTAAGATCAAATCTGATTTGGTCAGTGAGGTTGAAAAGCTGTTTCTAGATTCTCAGAGCAGACTTCTGGCTCACGGATATTCTGTTTTCCCTGAAAATTGAGATCCCAGTGGAGGGGCCTGGCCCCACAGTCGGGCTCTGGCTGTCACTGCAGTTGCCATATGGTGAGTCAGCTTTGCTCTTAGAACTTTTGTTTTCCAGTGTGTGTACTTTTCTTGCAGAGTAATAATGCTTGGAGATTTACTGTTTATTTTTTTCTCCTCAGGTTTAATATTGCAGCAGAAATCTATAGCTGACATTCACTGTGTTATTAAGCAAACGTTTCATATGAGCCATGGTTTGTTTTTTCTTTGAGTGACATGACCATGCTTTCTTTTAAAACTCAGTGCAAATAAAATCTCTGGATTTAATATATTTTTTTTCCCTTTTTTCTGCTGTTGAATAGGGAAGTCACTTTAGGTCCTTGCTATTTAGTATTCATTTGGGGGTGGTGTCTGTAAAATCCTCTTTATAGAAATTAAATATGGCTCTCATACTATAACAGGCACTTTGAATCTAACACAAAGTCAAAAGAAGTCAGTAATGAGATTTTTGTTGCTTTTATACACCCATTATTGCTTGTTTGAGTAAAATCTAAAGCAGACTTTTTTCTCTTTTCAGAGTTGGGCTCTGCACTTGACAATAGAAGCATTTTTTGGGAATTGTATTGCTATTTCTTTGCAGTGATGTGAAGCCTGGTATGAACACATCTTCTGTGGTCCAAGAATTATTGTCTTGTGTAAAACTGGGAACATCTGCCCACTTAATGTTAGTTTCTGAATATCTCAGGCCCTTAACTTGAATTAAGGGTAATTTTAGGTCACGGGACTACAGGTATTTAACAGAAATAATTGAAGATATTTCACTCAGTGCTGCAAAAGCCCAAATCCTACATTTCTGGTACATAAGAGCTGGAAAATGTTAAAGTACGTATGGCAATATATTTTCATCATAATAAATCTTGCATTGACTCATTGGTATGCAAGCACCAAGGAATTAAATGTAATTGAAGTGCTGAGCCAGAGGAGGTGTGAATCCAAAAGCGACTGGAGTTGTGCTCCGGCGTGGTCGGGGAGCTGAACCGAATTGTGTTTGACCAGAACGAACAGCAGCTGCCCTTGTGTTCACTCCACCTGCGCTCCACACGCTGCTAATTAGTCCCTATTAAACTAATAATGAAGCAGCAACAGACATTACTGACTCTATTTAAGTGAATGTTAAATTGTGTTGAATGTGCCTCATACCAAGGCACCATAAATGCAAACCGTCTTCTCGCCCTGTTTTGTAACTAAGAGCATTCAAGGTTTCCATGTGTTCTTTCACTGACGTGGAACATCTCTGAATTTAGTTTTTCTGTGCAAACGCTGCTGGATCTGACCAAATAATCTGCTATAATTAGTGAGGTGCTCTATCTATAGCCTCTGTGTAATTCTGGTAGTTTACACTCTTAGGATGTCTCAGGCTGAGTTTGTTAATTCATTAAATTGGACTTTCTTGCTTGTGCTGCATTAGAGCTGATATAAATAGGAAACTGCTGTTCTGCAGCAGCGAGTCCTAGACTGGACAAAATTAGACATGGACTTCATATGTAGCATTTTTTTGGTTGTGGATTGCTATAAGCTGTGACTGTCACCTGGATTTGTTGAATTTGTAGACTGAACAAAAGGTATTTTTGTCATGGGACTACAGACATTTAAACAGAAATAAGTGTATATCTAGCTATCTATAAATATAGAAAACTTCCTGACTTTGGCTGTGTTTTCACTGGCAAATAGCAAGGCCCAGAAAGTGAACTTTGGAGCAAAACTAATTAGTGCTAATGAACCACTGACACCACCGACTTCCTTCAGAACCACTGCAGCACTTGTTGATTCAGCTGACATCAGTCAGGGTTTCCTTGGGATGAAAATAATCTTTTATTCCACTGGCAATGGGGCTGTGAGTGCTGGGCTTTGGAGGGGACTCCCTGCACGTTGTTGTAGGAGGAATCCAAGGATAGGGAGGGTTGAGAGGGATTTAATTACGAGGAGTCACAAATGGTTCATTGCCTGGTGGAAATGAGCGGTGTAATTGCAAATCTGATCTGTTCGTGCCTGAAACTTCAGCAGCCCCAGCGTCTGGGATGGAAATTGCACCGAGTCCCTTTCCAAGGGAGTCGGGTGATGCTCATTTTCCTGATTGATGTTTTCCTCTTGGCCCCGTATCTGTCACTGGGAAAATACTTGCAATACTCCTGAATTAGTTGAAATAATGATGGCTGTGTTGGGTTGCTCTGGGAAGTCAGGTGATTCTAATGATGACTCTGAAATATTTGGAAAGCAGAAAAAAAATAAAAATCTAGTCCTGCCCTAGGCGCTTTTTCCTGACCTATGAATGCTGGAGCTTTATGCTGTGTTGTAGCTGCAATGTAAATAACTCCAGAATTAGTAAATCCAGAAGAAATAACATTTGTGAGGGCAAATACATAGGAGAGGGTGGCTTTTGAGTACAGAATGCTAAAAAAGGTGTCAACTTGGCTCTATAAGAATGCACAAACTGCCTTTTAAAGAAAACTATAATTTCTTGTGTCTGAAAAATGGGCTTTAAAGTTTGTTTTGCTATTTACAGCATTTCCACCCTGCATAGTTACTTTTTTCTGCTGTGATTTAACCAGGTTTTGCTGCTTCTCATTCTTAAAATACATGGGCAGTGCATGGACAAGATCTGTCAGTGTCAGTCTTGAGATCTTAAAACAATTTTGGAGTGGTGATCAAAAGAGGTAGCATATGCTCCCGAGTCGCTTTGGATTAAATATGCTACAATGTCTACTGTTTTATGGATGTCAAATTTGACTCTAAAGTTAGATGGGAAATGAGTTTCTATTCTGGGGGAAAAAAAATTAAAATTTCCCTGAAATCTTCTTGAATTTAAACTGAGGTGATTTCAGTGGTGCAGCCATGAGGCTGCTGAGTGGTGTAACGTGTATCACTCCCTTTTTCAAAATTTACTGAAGAATTTTTTACTATTCCAATGAAAAACTCCAGCATATGAAAGCAATCAGTGTCTGCTTCCACCCCAGTTTCCCCAAATCTTGTGACTTCAGGCTGTAGAGTTCTTAGAAATTTACCCTCTCTAAAATATGGTCTTTAATAAATATTACGTTTCACATTTGTTTTTCAAATGGAGTGGAATCTTACTCCAGTATTCCTTCTAAATGAAAGGCAGACAGAGATAGGTGAGCTTCAGAGTAATCAGTAAGTGGCATCTGAGGAGCAGCAAGTCCATGTTTAGTGGGTTTTATTTAATTCCTGTCAGGTCCATGAGCACATCTGTATGCCAGGCAGTGCCACACACCAGCTCTTGCAAGCCAGGGCTCCTTTGTGCAGGAAATGTCACCCATTACAGAAATAACTGCACTTGTGTAAGGCTGGGAAAAGATCTGATTCTGGCTCTCGCTCATCCTGGATAAGAGAGAGGCTCTGGGCTCTCCCGGTCATTCCCAAGTTCCATTTTCAGCCCAGGACATCGCTCTTCAGCGGGATTTCTTTGGGCAGTGTAATTAGCACAGGTTTGTGATAACAGCTTATCCTTGCTGGATTCTCTCAGGGAGGAGAGGCCGTGCTTTCCTCGGGGATTCTCGTTTTATCCAGCTCTTTTCAGCGCTCACCGAGGGCTCAGGGACCAGCACACCCACCCAGAAACCCAAACTGTGCCGCAGGACCGGGCTTGCTAAGATCAGAGATTGCATCCTTTGTCATTTTGCTAGCCTGGCACGTTGCTCTCATTCTTCCCTGCTGTTCACGGCCTATGACATTGGTTTTTGGTACTGGGAAAGGTCAAGAGGAAGGGGATGGAGGGGTGGGTGTGAAACACCAGCCCTGAGCTGGGATTTGCCTCGTCCCAGCCAGCCTGGGCTGTCCTTGCTGAATCACCTCTGGAAATCACAAAGAACTCATGGCTCAGGAAAGAGGGAAAGATGAAAAGCAGAAGGAAATAGTGACTAAATGTCACGGATGGCTCGTGGAGATCTCGGGCTGTGCCCTTTTCCCGAGGGGTCAGGGCTGTCCGGGCAGGAGCTGCCCGTTGGGCACCCCGGGTTGGGATCCATGGTGATGCTGAGCCCACAAACTGCAATTACAGAGCCTGGGGAAAAGGGCAGAGGCTGAGAGCAGCGCTCTGCACATCCTGCCCAGACCTGAAACCTCGCAAATGTGGATTTCTGCTGTTAGTTCAGCTGAGGGGAGGCTGCAGCCTCGGCTCCTCAGCTCCCCTGGGCTTTGACGGAGCAGCATTGATTTTATTTGATTTTATTTGATTTCTTCCTGTAGATCTGTAGACAGCTTGCCCCTAAACCTCGCTGACCCATGGGATCTTCTGAGGGGAGCCCTCCTGCTTTGCACAGACACTTCTTCAAGTGTGAGCCGCACTCGAGAGGTTTTTTATTAAAGAAGGGAAATTAAAGTACCTCATTTCCCAATCTGGAGCGGGGCAACGTGTAGGGAAGTTATGAACATTCCTTGGCCTCTTTGCTTTTATTCCATAACCTGCGGCTTTCCTTGTTGCACATTTTGGAAGGAAAAGCAATTTGGAGTCAGCATAGAATGTGGGTGGTATTATGGACAGTCCCTGTGAAATACTGCAGTGGAGAGGCGCTGCAGGGAGATGAACTAAAATTCTGTGGAGAGGGCAAGTGCAGAAGGGTTTTGTGGATAGGTCATAGTCAGGGCCAGTGCAGGAGAGCAGGGATGGTGTTTGCTGGCCATGCCTGTCCTAAGGGAAGGGTTGTTTTCCCTGAGATGAGCTTCTCCAAACTCAGTCACAGCTCAGTGGCAGACAGCTCCCTGTTCTGTGCTTCCCATGTACTTACCGTGGTGTCATACGGGAGAATTTTATTTTTGTTTATTTGGGGATTGCTCAAAAAGCTGTCAATGCTTTATTTTTTCCTTTTTTAAAATTTAATTTTCAATTTTAGAACATGTTGATGCTGAGAAAATAGGGTGGACTACTCCTGCATTTTTGATAATTTTTTTTATCACGATTTTATCACAACCTTTTTTTCCGTGCTGCTTGCTATTCACGGCAGTGAAACCCAGCCTCTTCTTAGGGGCAGACTCATCACTATAAAACTTGATTACACAGTGTTTGGAGCAGGAGTATTTTATGGGTCAGCAGGAAAAATAAGCAATTACTGCAGACTTGCTGCCACGGAGCGTGGCTGAGCTGCTGCGTTTCATCAGGTACAGTGAGATACAAGCTGCTGTACGCCACTCAGCCATCCCCATGAATCAGACCCTCTGCAGAAGGAGCAGCCAAACCCAGCGTGGAGCTTTGTGTGGTTGGTGAGAGGACATTAAATAGCTGGGTTTTAAGCCAACACTTAATAATACGGTTTATGTTTCACTTATAAATACGTAAAATCTGAATTATTAATAAACCTTAGGCATATATTCAGAAGTGATCTTGATATGTGAGGTTGCAAATCGCAGTGGAAGGGAGGTGATTTTGTATTTCTGAGTCAGTTTGCTCCAGATCTTCAAATGTATTTGGAAGCCTTATTGCTGTTGACAGTAGGACAAGGTTTTAATACCTAAGTAGGAGACCATCTTTGTACGAAGTTCTTACCTGCAGAAAAGGTAAGTTAAAATCTAGATTAAAAGGAAGAAAACTTGTAGCCTCTATGGTGTAAAAACTGCCTTTCTACTCATACACACATTGTTACTTAGGGCAGTGCCAGAGCCTTTGCAGTGTTTTATTGGATTCCAGAGCTCAATAAAAATTGCTTTTTTTGACAGCTCTGGTAGAAGGGAATTTAAACGCTGAGGTTTCACTAGATGTTACATAATTGTGTCCCTTTTTATACTTCCTCAGCACTGCGTCAAGGTGGTGTCCTGGAGAGAAAGGGGACAGGGAATCCTCCCGCAGGTGCCTTTGGAAGGATGAGAATTCACTTACACCACTGGAAAGCAAGCACTGCCCATTCCAATATTAACAAATTGCTTTAATTCTGGCAGTGCTGGTAAATATTTTAATTCTGTGAGCTTTTTTTACTGTGAAATAATCGTGTGTTATGGAAAAACTAAATAATTCAGCTGGATCTGGGTATAACAAACCAGGAAGTCTGAAGGGTATCAGCTCTTAGCACAATGTTTTCCCTGAGCTACAAATGCAAAAATTCTTTCCTAGGACTTGTATTTAGGGACACAGCTAAGCTGACTCCCAAATTTGAAGTGTGATTTAAGATCTAGAAGCTTCAAACAGACCTCAGTGCCTGGGTGAGGGATGCTTTGTTAAATCCAAAAGCTAATCCTCCAGATGCTCCCTCCCAGAATGTATTGATTTTCCTTTAAGGAGCTGGCATGCATCCCTGGAAGAGGTCTTTGCTCATGAACCTTGATCAAAGGCATTCTCTGTGGTACGAGCAGGTAAAATTTCTGTAGTTTTTTCTGTCTAAATCACCAGGCTGATTTATAATTTGTCTACACAGTAGTGGAATGATTAAGCAAAAAAAAAAGTCGTAAATAGTTAAGATTTCTTTTTCTTTCTTTCAGTGAATGGGATTTGCAGGAGAAAATCAAATAAAGTGGAGAAAACACGCAGCTGATGGCTGAGTTATGCGTTGCAAACCCTCTAAATTGAATTCAGGATAAATACTTATGTAAGACAAAGTATAAAAGCTTTGTCATCATCAGTAGGCCACAGCATTAAATGAAAACGGAGTTTCTGATCCTCTGGAGCAACAATGAGGTTGCAGTTCCACAATTCTGAGAGCATTATTTGTGAGGTTTCCCATATGCCTGATAAAGAGGACCCTCAGCTGGAGCAGAGCATTTATTCACATTTAGGGAGCTTTGTACACCTTTAGCATCCATAAATCTCTCTTACATATTCCTTCTCTTGCAGACGTCAGAGCTCATTCTCCTTGTGGAACCTGAAGGGGAAGAAAAAGAATTTGTTTTTCTTCTGTGCACTAGATCACTTATTTTGATCAAACCAGTAAAACCTTTTCAGAGAGTCATTTACAATTTTTCAAGAGACAGGTCTTCAGCTCTTTTTTATGTGTACCAGTCTTCTTGATCAAGTCTATAATGTTGCATTTATTTCTCAGGTTTGAGTGCAAGCTCCCTTTCTGCAAACTGCGGGGAGACAGTGTAGAATATAATTGGAGAGAATCTGAAAAGAAAATGCTGAATATTTTGCCCAGTGCTCTGCAGGTTTGTAGATCCAACACAGCTGTATCTGAAAGAAATACCCAGCCACTAAAACTGCTTTCACTTAATTCTGACAAAGAAGAGCATTGAGTAAAGGAAAAGAGAGAACCCACCTGCATTAACAAGCTCTGTGATTAAAACAAAAGTACTGGAAAATGAGAAGTCAATCAACCTATTTGTGATAATCACGGATTGATGTGAGTGGTGTTTTATGGGAGGTGCTGCCTGGGAGACGGAAGCTGTTTAAAGGATTTCTGTCAACGCTGCTTGCAGGATTTTTCTCTCTTGACTCTTAAAGCTGAGTCTTCTTAGCTACTTAATTTTGGGGAGAATGCTAACATAGGTAAACTTCTGATAAAAGAAAAGTTGTATTTCAGTCACAGCCTGGATATTTGTAATGTGTTAGATGTTTGAGTTACAAGAATTTGTAACTAAGGAAAAAACAATGGTTCAGTTTCTTGACCCTGCAGATTAGGGAAGCCAAAGAAAGCTATTTTTCTCATTCCTTCTGAGCATGTCGCTGTTCATAAACACAGCATTGCCAACAGATGCAGCAGAGCATCCTGAGCATGTTTGCAGGGTATTTTTAATCTCGATACTATTCGTGAGCTCCTTTTGATTTTCAGCATGACAAATGCTAAGCAGACACTGATAAATGCTGCCCAAGCAGTACCTGGGCACTGAGGAGAGAACTGGAAACTCCTCAAGGATAACGGTGCTATGTGAGAAGGCAGGAGAAATCTTACCCTGTCACAGCTGATTGTGAAGTTTTATTTTTATTCTGCCCATCAGCATTCGTGTTTTTGTATTGAGGATTTTGTCTCTCTTGCCTCCTGGGCTGCCATCTCTGTTTTTCCAGCTTTTGAAAAGAACACAAAACATGCTGCCTTTATGGTTGGCCAAAATTGCAGTATTAACAGGGAGGGGTGACTGAAAACGCCGGTACAAATGACATGTAGTGCTGTCATTTGGGTTTGGAAGTTGTGGCACTCCTGAATGAGGAGTAGCAGATGCTCCTCTTACCTTGAAGTGTCTTTTTCTAAGCCTCAGTTAAATCTGGCATCATCTGTTTCTCAGCCCTACAGTCTTAATTTGATACCAGGCACATTTTTAACCCATCTGAGTGAATGTGAAAATATGAAGGGAAAAATAGTGCCTTAGGGGAGATTTTCTATTTCTGGAAGTAATCTCCACTGAAATACTGTGTGAGCCTTCAGAGTGAAGACAATAGAAGATGGGGAGTGGGTGATTCTTTTTTTTCCCTTACTTTCTGAATTTTTTTACTGCAGACAGGACAAAATGAGCAACTTTTCTATAGAGAGATCCTGTCTTGAGGAGGGGAAGTGTTTTGTATAGAGGCCTTTAACTCAAAGGTAATCAGACTGGATTCTTTTGTTGTTTGTTTCTTCTTTATTTTTTTCCTTCTCAGTATTATCATCATGAGGTGCCATTGCAATTACACCCTTATTAACTGATTTGGTGTCTGGTGTTGCTCCATTTACAGTGAATGTGGTTCTTGAGCTGATTTTCTCACAGGATCCAGGAGAAGTCAATAAAATAGAAGTGCAGCGAGGTTGCAGGGTAACACTGGCTCAGTTTGTGCCTGTCCTGGTGGGAACTCCCCTTTAAAACTCATGGGTTTTGTCCTTTTAGCACTGTTGCTCCATTCGGCAAGAAATGCTGGAATTCCAGTCTGTGGGTTGGAGCTCTTTTGGGTCGTTAGTAACATTCCATTAATGACAAAAATATTCCTTAGTGGAGTGGTGACTCTCAAGAGCCAGAAACACAGAGCAACCAGGCAGGCAGAAGAACAGACTTGAGAGAGCTTTCCTTACAGACTTGGCTGTGCAATGTAAAAAAGCAAATAAAAAGTGTAGTTCAGTTCAGTACAAAAGTGATGCACTTTTTATTACAGAACTTCTGGATTCATTGCTATGTAACTTTGAGAGGCTGGTGTCTAATATTTCAGGATTAAGGTCTTACCTTTAAAGCTGCCTCGCAGGGTGCTGACTTTCCAGTGAAGACACAGAGTTCAACTTTTTTCTGGGTTTAAAGACAATCTCAGTGCATTTGCTGATGCAAACCTTGTGTATGAAGACAAGAGAAGGACACCCTCTTGGAGCAGGCTATTTTCATAACTTAGGACTTTTATTTATCTGAGGGAAGTGAATATATCTATTTAGTTGGGAAAACCACTCTTTTATCACCTCACTTTAACCTGTAATGTTTTCCCAAGGCTGTGCTTGGGAAAAAAACAACTGAAGGAAAAAAAAAATCATACTGCAGTCTGTAGCTGGTCCCAGTCTCTGTAAACTTGGATTTAAATTGATATTTTCCCTACTGCAAAGCACCCCAAGGCTTGTGAGGTCAAACAGGGCTGTGTTTCCAACCTACCGGGGGCTCTCTGACTCTGCTGCAATGCTCAGGCAAGCAGTGTCCATTTTTGGACATTTGCTGCAGCCATAATTTGAGTATTGTTGCCATTGATCAGTGCAGGTCGGACAGACAGCACAGTGATGCAGATACTAAAGGTGGAAAATGAGTTTTGAGCGCTGCTGTCAATAGCAGGGGGGCCGTGCTCCTGTACCATCGGATCGCAGCCACACAGCCATCGATCATTGGAACTGGGCTCTTCCACGGAAAAATGCTGCCAGTGGGTTAAGCAGCCTGGGATTTACTGCCTGAGAACATCCTGATGGTGAATGCTGTCATGCAGGGATCGTTCAGGGTGCAGCAGGATGCTGACAGGACTCAGCGGGAGCAGCGTCCCCTCCGAGCAGGTTGGGTCACTTGTCCGCAGTCAGCCCGTGGAGCAGAGCGTTTGCCGGAGTGATTGGCCCCAAGCAGGCCCAGAGACACTTCAGAGACAAAGTCAAAGCAGTGGGGATTTGCTTTATTCGGCACGCCGGGTGTGGGGATCGCTCCTCCAAACACACACACACATCGGCACCGCCAACTCACAATATTATGGGTAACATTCATGCATATTCATCACATTCCTCAAGATAGGAGTGGTTATACAAATCATTTCTCAGAAATCATTAATATCATTAGCACGTGTGCCACGCATGCGCTGTGTGTCCTGGTGGTCTTCGGGGGTCTTCTCGTGATGAAGATCTGGCAGTCTTCATCACAGTGCACTTTTCACCTTTCTCTCTGGGACATGCGTGGTACCTGGTGGGGATGATTCAGCACTTTCTGTGCCGCCTTCAAAGAGATTCTTGTCCCTCTTTATCTTGACAAGATTAAGGAAATCCTGGTTTTCTAGTTTTTTTAGAATTCACATATTCTGTCTCTCAATAGTTAACATTCACATATTCTGTCTCTCAATAGTTAACTTGAGTTACCTGTTGACCAACTCTTTCTCAGTAGGAAATGCCTCTGCAAGGCTGACATCTGCTCCGACTGCTCCAAAGATCGTGGCCTTAGTGCTTTTCCATGCTGCCTTTTGTCGTTTAAAGCAAAATCCTGATGCCAGCACAGGTCCCCTCTTTGTGCTTGGTGCTTAAATACGTTCACCTGAAAGAATACACAGAGCACCTACGCTATCAGAAGGATTCAAACTTTTCTAACTGGTGCCTCAAGCTCTTCTGAAAACATGCTTAAATCCTGCTGTTGTCAACGTGCTGTGGTGCTTTCTCAATAAGGATTCTTGGAAATGGGAGCAAAGCAAAGGAATGCACTCGAATACAGTAATTTTATTGTGCTGCCCCCTGGGTTAGTGCATTTGGAGCACCACATCTGATGATTCAGCCACCAGGTCACACAGAACTGCTGATATTTGTGTCTCCAGGGGTCACTCTCTGAGCCTCAGCCTCAAAACACCTCCCAGGCACTGGGATTCACTGGGAAGTGCCCACTGGTGCAACTGCAGCGAAGTCTCCCTCAGTAACTGGTGTTCTTTAAAACGTGGGCTCATCCGTTCAAAACCTTGTGCTGCAACAGCAGCTTTGAATTTTTTCTCCCCCTGTCTTCTTTTCCTCCTCACTAAATTATCTAGTCACCTTAAAATTATATAATTACTGTCTTTTATATTTCTCCAGCACCTGCAAATTTAATTTTAAAAAATCTTAGCAAATTTGGTCCATGTGCCTGCTGCAGTGCTTTTGTACATTTACAGTGTAAAGCTGAAATTTTTACCTTGTATTTCTGGGGCCAAATTATCAGCCAGCAGAAGTTCATGTGACTGCCCCTGTCTTGTCCTACTTTCAACTCTTCCCCAAAGCAGGGTCACAATCCTGAGGCAATTTTCCCAACAGAATTGGATGCTTTCAGACAGTAATTGCAGCGGGTAGGTGACAGGATAACATTAGACAACGAGGAGTCCTGGCTTGTCCTGGCACTGTTTGGGTTAGCTCAGTTTGCAGTCTCACCTGAGGTGTCTGAATCAGAGGCTGTGAAGTGAAAATCTTCTAAAAAACGTTCTTGTGTTCTGAGTTGTGGTGCTTGTTTCTTCTGAGTCAGCTAGAAGGAAAACACAGGAAAGAAAAAAAGCCTTTTTTTCTGCCTCCTCATTCTGGTTCCTCAAATCAGTAAATGGAGAGACTCTTGAAAATGAAAAACAAGGAGAGTTCTCCCTTTTCTGTATATCTAAAATGAGGATTGTATTGATTGCGGGAGTTGGAGGAGACCCCAGGGGAGCTCTGGGGTCTCTCTGGGATGGTCTCCAGGGTAATTCCGTAGTTCCAGTTGTTCCTGTGTAAGGTCCACGGTGGGAATCCTGTGGGCTCAAAGATGGAAATGCAAAATTCCTCAAATACCTTGTGCTGCTATCAAGTGGTCAGGGTGTACAGGGAAATTTCTAGTAAATTCTAACAAATCAGGTTATGTTCCAGCTTTCCTTCGGGGGTCTGGAGCTCCTGCAGCTTGGTGGGATCCGTCAGAGATCTATGCTAGACCTCAATTCCTGCTGAGATTATTGTTTCTTCACATTGTGCTGCCTTCTGGTCCTTTAAATATAATTTCCTTGTTGGATTTTCAGAACTCTCTGCAATCCTAATGCTTTTCCTGTTACATCCATGTTAAATTTCCACTGAGCCTGCAGCACTTAAATGTAATAATTTGCTCAGCTAACATCTGCACCTGAGTCCTGAAGCATTTGCTTTCACTATATTTAGGGGAGCAATGCCTGCAATTTATTAGAAGCTTACATCCCAATTATCAAATCCAGCTTATTTTTCTATTTCCCAGTAGTTTTTCATCTGTGCTTGTGTGGCAAACCTTAGAGGAAAAATAGAAGATTAATTTTTGAAACATGTTCTTCATGTTCTTTGTCTTTGAAAGGCAGAAATCTCCCCGGATTCTCTCACTCATTTTACTTATGTCTTTATTTATACTTTAAAAATATCTTTCCATCTCTTAGCTGTGGTAACAGCTCCTGGATTGTTATTCTCAACTGCCCTGAGATTTGAAACAATTTCCAATAGCTGCTATACTTCTGTTTACAATCTTTCATTTCAGCTGAAACCCTCGGCTACTACAACCCAAATATTTGTGTAGGAAGAAGCGCTGGCACACCCAAGATAGATTTTCCCAATGAAATAACACAAAATTACACGTTGGCCAGCAGCAAGGAGAATCAGGAAAGTTTTTGCCCAGCACTTGTGTGAGCGCTGTTTGCTCCTGGCAGGCTCGGTGGGTCCTGCTGGCTGGGAAATGAGGGAGAGGCACTGGGAAACTCTGTTTTTGCTGGGTGAGATGACCCAGGGCAGGTGCAGCACACAGGGCAAGATCAGCTGCACTGTGCAGAGAGATGGATTTCCTCTGCAGCCTCCAGGAGCGCCCCAAAGCCTCTGGGGCTTCACCAGCCAGACCTGCAGTTCTGGAAAAATTGCTTGGAGCCACTGGGGGAGATGGTTTGGCCTTGCCAGAGACCCCCTCCACACCTCTGCCACACTGAGCCTTTGGATTTCGCATTTCCTGCGGGAGTGGGGGCTGCTTGGGTGCTTCCGCCACCTCTGCACCTTCTCTGCTGCCCTGCACGCACAATTCCTCCCTCCAGGCACAATTCCTCCCTCCAGGCACAGTTCCTCCCTCCAGGCACAACTCCTCCCTGCACGCACAATTCCTCCCTCCAGGCACAACTCCTCCCTCCTAACTCATCTCCCTGTTCCCCTGCTCCTCAGCTGCCCCCCAGATGCAGGGACTGAAGCACTCATAAATGAAGATCTGCTGGATTAGTCAGCTTGGTATTCTCTGCTATACAGAGAAAAAACACTGAGTTTTATCCTAAATACATGTGTTCCAGTGTAGGTCTGCTGTAACACTTCTTTTTTTCCTTAGCAAATGAAGCAGTCTTGGAAAATGATATCAACCCATGTCCCTAATGTCAGTTCTTTACAAATTTTGTTTTTCCGATGAAATTTCAGTTCTCTGGCAAAAGAAACCTCAGTGGAAATTGGGCCTGAAACATTTAGGAGAAAGTAAATCAGAGATGAGTAGTTGTTCAGAGGAATCATACAAAATACTCCTTTAGAACCAGTTGTTTCCAGGCCAGAAGTGGAACCATCTCATTCCATAATATGAAATTATCCACAGGAAACAGGCCCCAAACAACAAGCTAACACATCTGTCTGTGTCAGAGTTAAAAGCAGGGGGGAAAAAAGTGCTCTTGGAGGCTGAAAAGTACAAAGCAAATAAATGTTACAAACCAGCTGCACTCAATGTACTCTACAAAATTTTGCCTCCTTGTCAACATAGTTTATTAGGTATGCAGAGCTACTGATTGCTTTTTGACACATGAAAATCCTAAACATCTTTTAAACATCTTGTTTGAGAGTGCAAGACAAGACTTTTGCTTGCCAGTCTCTTCAGGTGTTTTTTGTTTTAGCATTTAGATTTATGAATATGTTCACTGGGGTGTATTCTCCAAGGGAGAGAAATTTCTGTGTAACTTTTAACACTGTTAAGAGTAATTCACAGTTTAAAGCAGAAGAGCTTTCTCAGTGCATAAAGACATCTAAACCTGCCTTGTTCAAAATCCCATTTCTACACATTGTTTTTGAGAGAAATATTTTGAATAAATTTGCAGAATAAAGGAGTGTTTCTCCAGGGAATCCCCTCTAGCAGGGAATCACACAGGGCAAACCTGAAACTGGTCCAAATCCCTGTGAGTGTTTCTGGCACCCCAAAGCCGCGGCAGGGTTTCATTCAGTTCCTCAGGTGCTCCATGGCAGCAGCCGAGGTCACATCCCCCAAATGGCTTGGACAGGGCTCTCTGGCACTGCCTTTTAGCTTTGGCTGTGTCCTTTCTCCTGTTTGCCAGCACCTCTGAGCTAATTGGCTCTAATTACTGCAGGTAATTTGAGTTAATATGTCAGCTCCAGGCTTCTCATCAGTCATCTCTGTGTGTGTTCCTCAATGATTACAAGTGTAAGTACGAGCCTGGGTTGGTTGCTCGTCAAAATACTGTATTTTCAGCATTGTTTCATTGTTTCATTGTGGGGTAGAGGTTTCTATCTGTGGGACTTCATTTAGGGTATCTCTTGAAGGATTTATTTGTCAGGGCATTTATTCAGCAAAGATACTGCCTTATTTCAGATCATCTGGTTCCATTTTGGGACAGGTGTTTTTTATTTTTATTCAGAATTATATATATATATATAAATATATATATATTTATATAATTATATAATTATATATTATTTTTATTCAGAATAATAACATTTGATGGAAAATGTCAACTATAGTTATTCCTACTTAACATAAGCCTGGGTTCTCTTTCCTGTTTGACAAGTCCTCTGTAATCTCCCAGGTTAAGACACAGGTAGTGTGAGCTGGATACTTGCAGAGTTTTGGGGGGGAAAATTAATTTGGGCTCAGTCCTGGTTAAGACACAGGTAGTGTGAGCTGGATACTTGCAGAGTTTTGAGGGGGAAAATTAATTTGGGCTCAGTCCTGCAATCTTTGCTAAGATAAATGATCTTATTGAAGGCACTTACCTGTTAATAAGGGCCTGGATTGGGCTTTGAGTCCAGCCTTCAGATCATGAACAAAGGAGTGTTTTGTTTGTTTAAAAAACCCACCCCAGCANCTGGATACTTGCAGAGTTTTGGGGGGGAAAATTAATTTGGGCTCAGTCCTGGTTAAGACACAGGTAGTGTGAGCTGGATACTTGCAGAGTTTTGGGGGGGAAAATTAATTTGGGCTCAGTCCTGGTTAAGACACAGGTAGTGTGAGCTGGATACTTGCAGAGTTTTGGGGGGGAAAATTAATTTGGGCTCAGTCCTGCAATCTTTGCTAAGATAAATGATCTTATTGAAGGCACTTACCTGTTAATAAGGGCCTGGATTGGGCTTTGAGTCCAGCCTTCAGATCATGAACAAAGGAGTGTTTTGTTTGTTTAAAAAACCCACCCCAGCAGCTCATTTAGAACCAAGGGGAAATCAAACAGGGAAATATTCCCTTTTGCAGTAGGCCAGGGTTGTGTGGTTTCAGCTGACACCTGCACAGCACAGCTGACAAAACTCCACGGACTGCTGTGGAGGTGAGTGCAGTTTAGCTGATATTCATCTTTGGAGGTGCACAGAAATACCAGATCAGAGGCTTTTGGTTAAAGTGCCTTTCATCATGCACACCAGTGAGTCAACATTACCTGCAACCCTGAAAACACCGGCCAAAACCCCAACAAGATCCACTCAGAAGGGTTTTTTTTCTGTCCAATGAAGGATGTCTGTGAGTGAATCGAATCAGTGCTTTGCCCTCGTGCCTGTCTAAGCCTGTAAATCCCTTCACTACAAGGCACTGACCCAGGGGGGTATTTTGGGAGCCCTGACCACATTCCTGCAGGAAGGGATGTGAACCAGCTTGAGCCCAGGACCACATTCCTGCAGGAAGGGATGTGAACCAGCTTGACCCCAGCGCCAGGGGAACCCTCACCCTGTGGAATCACCACCAGTTCCCATCAGCAGGGTGGCTCTGCCCCCTGGCTCCAGAGCAGGACAGGTCACACTTTGCTTTGGGTGGTTTGTACGTGCTTTGAGTGGGCAGAGGGCAGAGGAGAAGGGAATGATGGCAATCCGGCAGAAAAGAAAACTATGGCACATACAGGTTGTTATAGCTGAGAGCAAAAACCTGTAGAGCAACGTGAACAGGATTTTACTGGGAGACAAAACTCCAGCACTTTTGTTTTGGGGTGGAGGAAGGAATGTGATGTAAGGTTAGGGGTCAGGGCCTTACACTGATCAGACATGAATTCTACTTTGATTTTTATACAGCTTTTTTTTTGTAGCTATCTGCATGTCATTAATTTTAATTGCTTAAAAACCTGCTGGAGGCGGGGATCAAGGCTGGCTGAAGTCCCACTGATGTAAATTCCTGGAGATGGTGTTGAAGGCAGCAGTTCAGCAGCAGGCACAGGCTGCAGGGCAGGACTGGAGGGATATTGCTGACTTATTGTAGAGCCCACAGCACGGTTTGGGTTGGAAGGGATCTTAAATCTCCTCTGGATCCATGGCAGGGACATTTCCACTGTCCCAGGGTGCTCCGAGCCCTGTCCAAGGCAGGGATCCAGGGGCAGCCACAGCTCCCCTGGGCACCCTGTGCCAGGGGCAGATCCCTGGGGATGCATCCCTGCCCCGTGTGTGCCAGCAGAGCTGCTGTCACTGCCGGCTCGCTGAGCGTGCCCTGAGCCCCTGTCCGTGCTGCTGGTGAGCGGGGCTGCTCCAGGGCTGACCCCTGCAGCTGCACTGGTCACTGCACGGGGACACCGAGCCACAGCTCTGAGCGTGGCCATCAGCCAGTCCTGCCCCACCTGTGGCCCCTGTCCAGTCCAAGTCCCTCCAGTTTAGGGACCAGGATCTGGTGTGAGGTAGGGTCAAATGCCCCGCGCAAGCCCGGGCAGAAGAACATCAGTCACTCTTCCCTAATTTACTGTCTCGGGTTAGAGACAAATTTTCCAGGTGGGAAGCACTCTGAATAAAAGCCTCCCCCAGCAAAGGCCTCTGACACCCCCTCCCCCACCACAACAAAACCTCTTGAATGAAAGTGGAAAAAAAACCCAAAAACCAACTGTTTATTTAATAACACACGCGGGGTGCCCTGTAAGGCACAAG
>VZTX01012644.1:50417-61089 GCA_013400915.1 Pardalotus punctatus
TTTCAAAACAACCCGCGCCCGGCAGTTTCTCTCGGCTGCTGGATGCAATTAGAGCTACAGGACCACATTTCTAAGCACATATGCAAACGATAGGGAATACAAGTATTGTAACATCACCCCAAGACATTTACCAAGGCTGTAACTCCCTCAGAGACAGCCACAAAATGGTGAAGCCTTGTTGGCTGTCACCCACCACCTCTTTATGCCCCAAGTGCCTCCCTGTGCAAGCTCATCCAGCTGCTCAGTGGGGTCGAAAGTTTTGTCCCTTTCCAGAGCAATCATAAAGCTATAATGTGCTCCCGAATCTCTGGAGAGTGTAAAGTCTAATTTACTTCCGAGCTCGGATCGAAGGTAGAACCTTTGCTGAATTGGAAGGAACAGAACAGTTACGCTCAGCCATAATAAATCTGGCTTTAGTTCATATTAATAGAATGAAAATTGACTGGTCTTCTGAGGGAGAACGCTGCTCTGGTGTTGAATCACCCCGGTTGTTCATGTGAAGCCAAATCTGCACAAACAAACAAAACCCCACAGTGGCTTAGGTTGGTATCAAGAGCTTTATGGCAGATCAAGTCTCATCAGTGTGACATCAAGTGTATGCTGAGAGACTCTTGTGTCGCCTTCTGCATAAATTCTTACCATATGTCTGGGTATTATGAGTGATTCTGATTAAATTAATCCTGTGAGTGATCCAGTGTACCCAGAATTGGCCCCGTTACTGTGGGGTCACGGCCTCAGTGTGTGCTTATGGGAATTGATGTCTGATTTAATTTTTGCCTCGTTGGCCTTGTCCAGGCTTTCCCTGCTGCTTGTGGTGTGATGAAACTTATGTTGTACTGTATATTGGAAAGATCAGAATTCCAATTAATCAAACACCTTATGTTAGTATATCTGTGGGAAGGGAGAGAGTGCAGGCAGAAAAACCCCAGGATTTGAGTGTGACATTAAGATGTTGAAAAAGGCAATTTTCCTGAGTGTTGCAAAAGTTGAGAGAAATTGATAGCAAAATCAACATCGAACAATAAAAAAAAAAGGCTTTGGCAGTCCTTTCAGTGCCAGTATTGCTTTAAAATTAGTTTTGCAAATTTATATTTAATTAGACAGTTATTGTACTGTGTGCTAAATAAACACTAATTATTAAACATGGAATTTATTGAAGTGTAATAGGTATTTCTAAAACTCTTAATTTACTTAGCCTGAGTAAACAAATTCTAAATGATCAACACAGCTCCTTATACAGGAGCTACCACTGCAACTAATATATGCCAGCACCCAGGAGCCAGGATTATACAGTATTTCGTAACAGAGATTTTATTTCAAGACATACCTCAGGAATATGGGTTTGTCCATGTGATTCACTCTAAGATCAGGGTTATTATTTATTTGTAGAACCTCGTGCCTTATCCACTTGTCCAGCTGCCATCAGATTCTTGAATGCAACAAGTGAACCCATAGGGGATAAATTCAGGATTTCTTTAACTGAGCACCTTGCTTAAAAATTCTGGTTAATGAGGTACTTGGCAACACCCGAGGCTGAAATTTGAAAGCAACAATCATTTCCCTGTCCTTACCCTCCTCTCCCATCTTTGCCAGCATGGAGAGACACAAAAACACACAATGGGATGCGGTGCTGTGTATTTCCAGCCTGTTGTATTTTGGTTTTAACTGTCCTCAAAATTAAAGGTCAGTCTGCAATTCAATAAAACACACTTTTAACTTTCATTATTTTGGGAAAATTGAATGCTGTTTAGGTGAGCTCTTCAAGTCAATGGCCAAATTTGATTTGAAAACTGCAGCTAAACTAAATATGTCCAAATAGTTTGATTTTTCTCTTAACTAATTTATGCTGCAAAGGCCTGTTTTGGTTGTGAACCCTCAGAAAAACACCTTGACTTACAAAGTGGTGCATTTGAGTTGGCAGGTTATTTTTCAGGTTTCTCCATGTACTTAAATCCCTCATGGAATATCACGTGATTTATTGAGTGTCCACCGAGGATCGCAAATAAAAGCTTGGGAAAATACGTGCAAGGTGTTGAGATCTTTCTAGGAGCTGCATCTGGGAATCCGTATTTCCTGCCAGAGTATCCAAAACTCACATCCTAGAGATAAAGGGAAATTCAAGGCTTTTTTTGGAAGAGCTCTCAAACAGTCCCTGACAGTCTTTTATCTTGGGTGTATAAAAAAAAGCCATCAATAATTACTAGGCTATATCTGGAAAACTCGATGTCTGATGTAATCAGAAGGCTTGGCAAGGAAGAGAAGAGTTTGTGTTCTGCCCAGAATAAATACAGCATTTCCAAGTGTTCTGCATCTTCTCTTTGCAATGGAGCTTTTCCCCTTTTAATCCTGCTTTTACAGGTTTGAAGATATTCTCCTTTCAAGCTTTTTTTCCTCCCTGTTTCTCACTAGGCTCGCTAATTGCTTCTTTTGTTTAGTTTGAGAGTGATTTTGTTATTTCCTGAAATGAAGCATCCTTCTGAATTAGTCAAGACCCAAAATACCCTGGAAGTGCCTATAGCTGATCTTGCAAGAGGGAGGTAAGGTACCTGAATAAATGCTTTACTGCTTCGAGCCCAAATGATGGTAGTGAGCCACGAGTGGGTCTGAACTGACTCACATTTGATTGTCACTTCCTTTTCTGAGGAGCTCAGGGGATGAAAAAGCCTTTCAGTGCGGATCTCTGGACCCCCTCAGTCTCAGGCATTGGGGGTTCATGCTTTTTAGACTCACTTCCACTATTTCATCTTTTATCTTCTTGTGTCCAAGCATCCCAAATTGTATTTTTTTTTTTTTTTAACAGATCTCATTGAACATTGATTTTAAGAAGTTAAATCCCATCTTACCTACTCTTCCTTCAGGTCAAAAGATGTTGGGACAGAGCTCATAATTTTTAGGGGGTTGAGGCAAATTTGCCCATTAATTCCTCCTGCTGTTGGCTTGAGACATTGCCTTGTCTTATTCTGTTCTTCACTCTTTTAAGATTTGGTGTCTCTATCTGGGCACAGGACTTTTGCTGGCTGAACCAGTTTATTAATCTCTTGGGAAGACAGATGGACAATTAGCTTTGAAAGAAAAGGAAAGCACAACTTTTGAAACAGTAATCTCCTTTATATCTAGATTAACAGGGGGAGAATTCTTGACTTGAAAGGGACCCATGTGAAATCAAGGAGATAAATGAGAGTAGCCATTGCTATATTTTTCAGAAAGCAAAGTAATTTCATGGTTATTTCCATTTTTGTGCAAGCCAGGGCGCAGCATTGCTCAGGAAAGGGGGGAAGCAGAAAGGATTTTGAGAACACCCCTTCTTCTACACATCCTACATACATAATTAGATGAGAAAAAAACCACTTGGGACTTCAAGGGAAAGGTGGGAAATGTAAAATGAGGAAGAGGTGGTGCTGTGAAGGCAGAGTTGTCCTAGTGACCATGATAGAGTGAAAGCTGTAAGGGACACTGGCATGGACACCCCGAACAAGGGTAAAAACCAACACAAACCTGTGCAAATCAAAGCCGTCAGACCCGAGCCCTGGGCAGCCCCAGCTCCTGCCAGCTCAGAGCCCGCCCTGCCTGCAGTGGCTGCGCTGCCAAGAGGGGACATCACAGCCACAAAGTCTGGAAGAGGTGCAGGTGTCAAAATAAATACCTTCTGTGGTGTTCAACAGCTCTTAGGAGCTGAGCAATGTGCTCCTTAGCTGCGGGAGAGGGAATTCAGGGGAGCTGATCCTCCTCTCCGCTATCGGATCCCAGGAAATCACCCGACCTTTCTGTGCCTTGGTTTGCCTTTACCTGAGTGTGAGCAACGACGGCTCCTTCTCCAAAGTGACACAGAGGCAGGGGGTGTGCAATGCAGAAAGTGGAAATGAGTGAAAATGGCAATTTAGAAACTGCTCAGAACATGCATTGCTTGTGAATAACCCCTGCTGCTCTCTGGGAAATAAGCGGTAAAAAGGGGAAATCTGCAGCTTTTGTTGGATGAACCAGTTTGCAACACTTTACCCTTTGCTCAATTCATACCATCCAGCCTCTATTTGATATTCAAGCAACTTTTGTTTTGTACCCTGCCAGAAATTGCTTTAATACGATGTGGTTCTGCTTTCTGTTGATCACTGGGGTTGGCAGTGGAGTGGTTTCACAGCCTTTCACCTACACGGTGTAGAAAAATGCTGTGCAGTGATTTCACTGCTGAGGGATCAGAGCAGCTGAGAAATAAGCTCCCGAATGTGCTGCTAAAAAGAATCCCTAGAAAAAAAAAAAAAATCCAAGGAAATAGTTTTTACATAATACGTCTTTAGAGGGACAGCACTTTAGCAACGTCCTGGGGCAATTCATCACGGAGGTGACAATGCTCTCATGATTTATTAGCCATCCATCACTGCAGTGTTTGCCCACCATTGATGCACTGGGGATCATAAACCATGAGAGGGATGGCAGGTGTGCAGACTGGAGAGCCTGCCGAGCCCTTCCCAAGCCGTTCCCAGTGCTTTTATGGAGATTTTTCCATTCCTGCATGCATCCACGTGGAGCACTGGTGGGGAGGAGGGGTCTTGCCTTGAAGATTCCTGGATTTGAGGATAGCAGAGGCTGCAGGGTCGGGCTGTGACTTCAAACAGTGCAGAAACTCTTGATAAATGGTTTGTTGACTGATAGTCTGGGCCTTGGAGCAACTCTAAATGCTTGAGGTTGTTTGCCTTTGGTTTTTAATGCCTGTGGACATGGAAAGACCCCAGGGAATGTCTTTGAGCCTTGACATCTCAGTGTGCAGGGACTGGGCCATGTGACATTCTCACAAATGTCACGACAGGAAAAAACGAGTTCTGTCTGCATGGCAGCGCTGCTGCTGCGCTCAGCATGTGCTTACACTGATTGTCACAGGCTTCCTCTGCCTCTGCAGATTGCTTCAGAGATTGTTCAGGGAAATTAAAATACATCCTTCTTTCATCATCCTGATTGCTGCTCCTTCGTGCACCTTGGCCACAGTGCCAAGAGCACACTTGCAAATGAAAGAGATTTGCTTTTATTTAGGTTCCCAGTGCTTTCCCCATGCTTCAGCCGCTCCCTCAGAGCCCTCTCTAAACCTGAACCCTGCCTGGGGANTCTCTTGACTACAATCCTTCTTTCATAGGCCTCAGTACTTTCCAAACCACCAAGGACATCTTCCTTGACTACAATCCTTCTTTCATAGGCCTTGGTACTTTCCAGACCACCAAGGACATCGTCCTTGCAGTTATCTTCAAAATTCTGCCTTCTGCTCGCACAATACCCTTTCTGTGCTCTGCAGGGGCAAACTCTGCAGACACAGACTCCAGCATTCCATGGCCACCTTGCTCCTCGAGCCATTTCTCCACAGGGAACCTTCACCAGGCAGGCCAGGAGTGAGTGTCCTGTGATCCCAGGTCAGCCTGGTGCAGAGAGGTTTCCTGCAGCCATTGCTCAGCTGCAGTGGTGTTCAGAACCAGCTCACAATTACCTGATGTTGTCCCAGTCGTTTGTTTTCCTCTCTCTACAATTACATCCTCGCTTCCTGGAGAGGCACTGGCTTTTTCCTTGTGTGGGAATAGTCACAGGCAGCTGTTCCTGCTTGCAAACACTGCAACAATACAAATTATAGCAAATCTTTGCCCTTGGCTTGAATTCAAATTGGGTTTGACTTCAAATTTTTGCAGGGCTGAGTTGATGCTCATGCTGAATAGAGAGGGGAGGTGGTGTCAATAATATGAAAATGGATTTTTCAATGTGTTGTGAATCACCTTTGCTAGGATGAAATGTTTTGTGAACCTGGGACTCTCAGCCACGAGCCAGTCAAGGAGGCTTTAACCCTTTTAAAAGCTTCTGGGCCACTCCTCCTTGATTATTTTTATTTCTGACACGAGTATCGAGGCATTTAATTGCAACAAACACTCTGCCTGAAGGCCATAGTAAATCACTACCCACTTTATGACCAAGCACAGGATGTACAGAACTCAGCAATGGCTGCAATTTTATTAGGTTTTATGAATGCTTTACCACCTCTGCAAAAGGCACTGGGGGGCCAGAAATGCTCAGCTTGAAGCATTTTACAAATCTGAGACCGAATTCTTGGCTCTATGAATGCAGAAACCTTCCACTGCCTTCTCTGAGCCTTCGCTGCTGGCAAAGTCCAAGTGATGTTGAATGTTGGTCAGTGTTAGCAGAGGGAATGTGGTTGTTTACAGAGCAATCACAAAGCCCCAACAAGCCTGGGGTGTGTATGGGAGTTCAGAGTGCAACCCAAATCCTGCTCTGTGCCCCGGCTTGGGAGCTCCTGATGATGGATACAGCAGAGAATCCACGGATCTGTCCTTTTATTGGGACTCCCACATGCAGTTTAATGTCAGGGTAAAACCCAGGTGTCTGTGGAGGCTGGGCTTTGCTGGTTTGGGGTTTTGTCTGTGGGCACTGGGCTTTGCTGGGAGGTGGTTTGGGGTTTTGTCTCTGCTTTGCTCATTTTTTCTTGTGCAAATGCATTTGTGTGGAGAACCTGTGGCCCTTGGCCTCCCGAGCAGCCTGCCCTCGTCTCTGTAGCAGTGTGGGTGCTCTACACCTGTTGTTCTGTGCCTTCCTGAGCACAGATTAATTATCTGTAATTCAGAGTAGATGGACTCTTAAAGCATCAGCTTCATTAGAATGAACCTGCTTGAAGCACAGCAAAGCGTGCTTATCTCTGTGTTGGTGCCAGAGCTCTCCAGGGCATGTAAAAAGAGTTGGGTTTTTTAACCAGATTCACATAATAAAATCCTTCTATTTCAATACCTTCTCCAAGCCCTGGTGCAAAGGAAGCAGCTCTTGCATCTGTCTGGAATCAAACCACCTTTTTAGAATCCTAGAAAGGAAATGAAATTGCCTGGGTTGGGCTGGGCTGTGAATGGCTCCAGGAGCCTTTCTAGCCTCACTCAGAGGCACTCACAGCACTAAAGGCTGGAGGCAGAGCACAGATAATTTCCTGCAGGCGTTACCTGAACAGCATTCGACATTTGTCTGACTTGTCTTGGTTTTCCAACATGTTGATTCACACCTGTGGCTGTGAAGGGGAACAGCAGCTGCACTGGGGGAATAAATGGAGGGCAGTGCTTATTCTTGGCTCAAAGACAGTCCAAACAGCATATTAAAATATAAATACAATATTAAACGAGTCCAATAGTATCTTCATACACTGGGCTGCATCGCAGCTGGATCTGGAAGATAGCTCCAGGCAGATTTTGTCCCAGACCGTGTCAGGCACTGTGTGCAGGGAAGTGAGCCCCAAAGCAAAGGGGCTGCAGAGCAGATTGAGAGGGTGAGAAGACAGCTTTGTACTCAGTGGAGCCCAGAAGAATGAGAGGATCACGCTCAGGCTGTGGAAGGAGGCTGGGAATCGATGTCAGATCTTGGGCATTATTGTCATGGCCACTGGTTCAACAATGGCTCCCAGCACAGCTCTCCTTTCCTGGGGCTCACCAGTTCTGTGGAAAATGTTAGAGACAAAAATCTCCAAATCACTGTTCCTGGAGTTCCTCCCAAGGATTCCAGAAATTCCATTATAGAGAAGATGCTGAGTCCATCATTGAGGTTCTAGAGAGAAGAATATGAACCTGAATTTGAGTCTCAATAACTTCCTGCTTTGAGTCCTTTTCAAAAAAGGATTTTCCCTTTGCCTTGGTGGGAAAAACATAAGCTGTCAATAGACTTTTTTTTCTGTGTATCAAATGGATTTATATCTAAATAAAATTTTTGCATCATGAAGAAAAAAATTCCACAGTGCATTTGGGTGAAGCACGAAGCAGTATTTGTTTTAAACATTCATGCTGCTAATTTTACTCCTTGCTCTCTAGTTTTTCTGTTGAAAGAGTGAGCAACCACTTCCCCTTGTCTGTGCTGCTCCCAGGTTTATATTCCTCTTTTGTTTGCACCTCCCCAGGATGAAGTGAATTTGATTTAAATATTCTTGGGATATTTGATTATTGTTGTTGTTGTTCTGCCCTCTGCTTTAATTTTAGTTGATCCTTTTGCAGTAGGTGAGGAACAAAGGTGCCCAAAATGGTGAAATTGTGGACTTGCTGTGGATTTATTCAGTGCCATAATGATGATTTCTGTTCTGCTCTCTGTTCCTTCCTAATAATTCCTAGCATGCTATATTCTTTCACTTCTACTGAGCATCGAGCTGACACTTTAATTGACCCATTATAGCTTCAAGATATCTATGATTTTCCCCCAAATGCTAACAAGGTGCCAGATTTCATCAGTCCAGGATGGCTTTTCCTCTTGTGTGCATCACTTCCCATGGACCAGCACTGAATTCCATGGCTTTTTGTTCACCCCCCTGTCCCTCCCCAGTCCATTTGCCTGCCCTTTGCAGTCAGATTTCACCAGCTTAAGCCTTGCTAAAATCAGGTTTCTTTGTCATCTGACTTTTCCAGAAACACAGAGACTAAAGCCATAAGGCTTAAAAAAAAAAAAAATCAATTAGCTACACAGAAAACTTGTTAATTCAGAATTAAGGTTGCTCACCTGAGATCTGTTCCATTACCAGCCCAATCCTTGTGTGTTTTACACAGAACAAATGCAAGTGGATGGAATCTGTCTTACCTGAATTAGCAAGCAGCAGCCAAATATTTACTGAGTCACTTATTCAACTTGATTAAATGAACAGAATATTAAAAAAGCAAGAAAACAGGGGAATATATGCAACAAAATCATCCAACCAAAGCAATTCTATTAGCCATTCAAGGAACAGGCTTTTGGCATTAGGGGTGTTGTTTACTAATTGGATTTACTGTAGCAGTGATTACTTAGTGTCTCACAATTTTCTGTGCTTCAACATTCACCTCCTGTCTGAATAAAATCTGTTGTGCTTATGGCAAGATTCCCATTTCCTTCAAAGACAGTTGGGTCTGGCCTCTCTCGTGTAAGAGGTTTTTAAAAGATCTAAATAGTATAATCTTGTTTTCCAGATGATGTTACAGCTACTCTGATACTTCTTTGTCTGTGCTTTTCCGGAGATAACAGACAGACAGATCACGCAAAAACTAGTTTGATAATTTTCCACTCCATACAGAGTAGTCACAGAACATTTGTGAAATGATAAAGCCTGTCACACTAACCTGAATTTTCAGATTTCAGATGTGAATAGTTCAGGAATGAATGAAGAGCTGAAATTTGTGTTACAGAAGCTACAGGGTACTGGATAAAGCAATATTTATTTCTCCAGTGTGCTTAGAGTGATTTCTTCTGTTGAGCTTCTGCAGGCTTAAGACCAAAAGCGCGTTTTCTCTTTCTTTGCATTTATCAAGTTTAATTCAGGAATTGATTTGACTCTTAAGTCCTTCCAGGGCCACCTTGTCTACTCTGTAAGAGTTGCTTTGTTTTTCATCTTTTCCCCCTCAGTATTCAGCCTGAAGTTCACTGCTCCTGATGGCTCCCCCTTTACTCCCCACTTCATAAATCTCAAGTCTGAGACTTGTGAATTTTGAGAGGTACTTTGATGTTTTACAATTATTCCTACTTTATCTATTGATACTGTATTTCTCATTCAGAACATCTTCAATTCCTCGTATTCATGTTCCTGTTCCCCTTTGATCTGTATCGTTAGCGAGTTTTTATTCTGTGTGCTGAAACTTTTTTCTGTGCACTCTTACAGATCTTGCCACTTCACTATTGATTTTCTCTTCTCTTTTTGTTCAAGATGTCTTCTTTATCCTTTAGGTTTGAATTATTTTTTTTCAACTTATGGATAATTGTTTATTTTTTTCCATATATTTGATCTAGTATCTTTCCCTTAAACCAATTTCCCTAGAAAGCAGCCAGTCAAAAAGAAGAGAATTAGTTTCAGGAGAATTTTAATTCAAAATGAACTCATAGGAAAATCCAACCTGTCTCTCCATCACTCTCCCTCCTTCTTTCCCCTCCTCGGTGTCTGTTCTTCTGTCTCCCCAGTCGCCCTGCTCTCTCTCCTTCCTTCAGGACAGCAGCCTCTCCCAAGCTTTGTCTCCCAGGGCTGCAGCGGGGCTTTGGGAGCTCTGTGTCCCTGGTTTTCTGGTCTTCTCCTCTCTCCTCCTTCAGGACAGCAGCCTCGCCAGGGCTTTGTCTCCCGTGGCTGCAGCGGGGCTTTGGGAGCTCTGTGTCCCTGGTTTTCTGGCAGGTTCTGCCATCTCGATGTGCTGCTGCCCCAGCCGCAGCCCTGCTCCAGTGGGCTGGGGCTGTTTCTCACCCAGGGTTCCCAGGCAGGCAGAATAAAGCAGATTACTGACATTTTTTTGTAGCCTGGTACCCTGCAGCCATGGGATCTCAATCCTGCCTTCGCCAGGCTTTGGGAGGAGGGCTCGGGGTGCTCCCTGTGCTGCTCTGTGCCCTGGGGTTCCTCTGTGCCCTGGGGCTGCTCCGTGCCCTGGGCTGCTCTCTGAGAGCAGCAGGGCTGAAGGCTCCTCTGGATCCATCCCAGGAGCCCGAGCCAGGTGCATCCAAACCGGCCAGAGCTTTGGAGGCTGTGAAAACACCTGACCAACACCTGACAAACACTTCACAAACACCTGACAAACACCTGATAAACACCTGACAAACCCCTGACAAACACCTGAAAAACACCTCACAAACACCTGACAAACACCTGACAAACACCTGACAAACATCTCACAAACACCTGATAAANTAAACACCTCACAAACATCTCACAAACACCTCA
>VZTX01012645.1:276-29672 GCA_013400915.1 Pardalotus punctatus
AGAAAAGAAAAGAAAAGGCAAAGGAAAAAAGAGGGTAAAAATCTGTCTGTAGCTAGCTTGTGAAGATTGAAACCGCTGGCGCGTTGCTGCGAGCGGAGTCCCGGGGCAGCGTCAGCGCGATCCGCCGCGGAGCTGTGCCTGCCGCCTCTGTCAGGCTGGATGGAGAGTGTGGGGAAAGCAGTCGGCGTGGGGATGGACTGGACAGCGGCTCGGAGCGTGCCTGTGTGCCTCTGTGTGTGTGTGTGGTGTGCGTGCGTGTGGTGCACTGGATGCGTGTGCCTGTATTTACGGGAGCCGGGGAAACCTCTGCTCCGCGCAGCGCTCGAGCAGCCTCCGGAGCCAGGCAGGGAGAAATCCTGGAGACAAGACACAGCGAGGGAGAGCCGCACATGCACACACACACGCACACGCACACGCACACACACACACACACACACAGGCAGAGAGAGAGAGAAACGTGCTACACATTGCATTGCCGAAATACAGAATACAGGAGCAGACAGCAAATCCTGGCGTGGATCGCTGTTTGCTGGGAGGAGGAAGGAAAAGCACACTCAGCCCCAAAAACTTCCTCCTCTCCACAAATCCAGCCACTCCTAGCCCCAAAATTACAAATTGCCTGCTAGTGAGATGTCAAAAGGTACTCCTTGGCAGTATTGCTCTCTGTAGTGCCAGGGTTGGACTGGGCCCCTTTAATACTTTTTCCCATTAATTATTGTTTGTTGCAAACATAAATACCTGAGATGACAAGCTAGAATGGGGACTAGTCCATCATCTAAAGGAGAGAGAGGGAAAGATGTTTCTGTGCATCACACAAAACAATGAGAAAACAAGAGAGACAGTCCTTGACCTGGATAATTTCTGCCAACCTAGGAGAGGAGAGCAGGGGAACAAAACCATAAATTTCCTTTCTACAGATGGACATCTGCAAAAAACTGAATGGGGCAAGTGAAGAAAATTCCTGCAATGCGAATTGGTCTTGGCTCAGGGAGAGAGAAGAATATTCTGTAAAGTATTTGATAGCAAAATCCAAACTTACAGTTTTAAAAGATATTGCAGTGCCTTTTTTTGCATACTGTAAAGAAGTGTGATAGCTTGTCCAAAGTATATAGAGAGAGATGTCAGACCCAGGATGAAGTGAAGAAGGCCAACAGAAGAGAGAAAACACCATGAACTTGAAGACTGACTTATCAGTGAGGAGCCACAGAGCAATATCATGACACTATCATAATTCAAGGTACTTTCAAATTTAGACAGAAATTATTAGGTGCCAAGACTGCTGTGGTGTCACATCAGCTGCAGTGTTGCTTTTGGGCCTGGGCCAGTGTATGCAGCCTGGTCCCACCTGGCACTGTGTGTTCCTCTAGCCTCCCTTCCTGTTTTACCTCTCCCACAGTCATTCCTTCTTCTTCCGACCCCTTTTTCCCCTCGATGGAGTGATGATGCTCTGACACTGCTATTGTAACAGTATCAAGTGCTATTACCCAGCGTCTTCCACGAGAGGACAGGATGGGAGTAGACCCCTCTATAACAACCTACAAATAGAGAACTCAGTGCCTTACCAGCCCACTCCAAATAACAAGCTGTTAGTCCATCTTAGAGCCCCGTATTAGTGAAAAGTTAGACAAGGTTTGTATATTTACTGTGCGCAAAAGCTTTGGCAGGTCTGTATGTAAGATTGCAAGGTGGGTAAGATACGTGAAAGGTACACACAGTTCACTCCAAGACAGGACCAAAAGAGAATGACAGCATGATATAACCTTTATATAACATGGGACACTTGTTATGGGAAAATCAGGCTCATTTCCACCCTCAAATCCTTCCTTGGATGTAAGTGACCTAGACAGCCAGTTGTGTTGTAGTCCTAAATGCGGAAGGAATGCCTGGCTCTCTCAGGAGCTCATGTTTAAACACAGATATTTCTACAGCTTCAACAAATCTCCTACTCATCACATGGGAGAATCATTGGTGTTCTCAGTATGCATGTAATTAATTTTCTACAAAGTGGAAGAGCTCCAAAGAAAGCCCAGGTTGGAATGCACTCTAAGCCAGTGGCTTTAGCAATCCCTTAGAAACATAACACCTTCTGCCAGGCACATCATAGGCATGAGCTAAAAGCTCTCCTATTTCAGGACTCACATTATGATGCTATTTGAGGTGGTCGCATCATGCCCATCCTTTTCCAGCTGAACTGTATAAATAAAAGCATAAAACCAGTGTGTTTCACAGCTCATGAAAATACCTCGAGGTTTTTTTGAGTCTTCCTTCCTTCTCCTTGGCATGGTGATTAGTGTCTTCCAACTTAAAGCGTTCTCTGCCAGAGATGGACTTGATTTTGAATTGTTGTGCATTGGTGAGGGCTCAGGCCTTTAAGTTGTTGGGTAAAAGCCTGGCTTTTCCTACAGTAACTTTGGAAAGGACCACTTTTCAAAAGTTCAATTCATTTACATAAGCATGAAAATGAAGAGTTTTATTTTAGTTATACGGAATATTTTCATCACCAGGGAAAGTTTTTGTATTTCTGTGGAAAGATATAATAGCACTTAAAAATAAATTTTTAATGTTCTTCTTACTTGGCAGTCAGACTGAAAATCTATCTTTTAACCCTATTGGAGAGCCCCCTTAATCAAACACATTCAATGTAGTAACATAGATGATTGCTTAGAATGAAGACTTTGCAATGCATCTGCTGGCCTGGTTTATCACAAGCAGGCTTTTTTTTTCCTCAAGTTATTCCAAATAGGTGTTCATTCATATCAACTTTTACCGATTGATTTTATTTGAAAACTTTTTCCTAAATATCTGCCAAAAATGTAGAAGACAAATGATTTTTAGCCTTTGTTTCCAAATACTTCTGTAAAGGAATGAATTAAAACTAATTATTCATGCCCAATCATAATAAAAAACATCAATAGAAAGTGGAGCAGTGGCCAGCATTATTTCCTTCATCCACTGGAACACTCTACCTCACATGGCTGAAACAATTTTATGGTGTGCAGTGCAGGACCTATGGAATCTCTAAATAATAAGGAAAAAATAAATATTGAATTGCTGCATCACGTGCAAAGCAGCCATCATCTTGAGTTCTGAATGATTCAACGACATGGTGGAAAAACACGATTATAGATCTCAACATTATAGTGTGTAGTACAGAGGCATGAGATTGAGATTGTACAAGGAATTTTTGCTCCTTTTTTCATGTTTTTGAATTGTTTTCCTTTTAGAAACAGGATAAATGATGTTACTTTGAAAGACACACTGATTTATTTTCAGGTGTTATCAGAAAACTCTCCTTGTTGTCATGGGTATTAAGGGGACTGCATAGACAAGAGCATCTTTCACCCGACTTGACAATAAAGCTTTGGCAAATGTCAGAATGCTCTATAACTCAGCTTCACAAAAAAGAGCAGATGACTTCCTGATTCTCCATTGAACCTATGCACTCCGTGGATTTGCAGCTTTCACATAATGGACTTCTAGCAAGAATGTTTCATGGGTTGAGGAAATAATCACTAAGATTCTCAGATGTGCAATAGAAGTACCATTGGTGAAATGGCTCTGATGTTCCAGCTAGTTTTGCAGGCACACAACTGCCTCTGTACAAACCACCAGGCCCCGCAACACTCCAGAGGCTGTAGCTCTGGGAGCAGGGGGGCTTCTAGGATCTTGCCTTAATTTTAGGGGAAGAGCCATCCACACACAGGTTGCCAAAGTACTTCCTTAGAGAACAGAACGCATCCTTGGTACTGAGAACCAGGTCACTCATACTCCAGGCTCTGCACTCCTAAAGGGAAATCCGAACATGCTTCTTTTACTGTAAGACCATGAGGACAGATATGAAGACACCTGTTTTAGGTCTACAGTGTCTATTCCAGGTGGATGTGGCTCTTTAAAAGCCCAGAAATGGTTAATTTCATGGCAATGAGGTAACACTCTGATTGAAACTGAGCTATGAGTTTGTCCCACTAAAACTTTCCAAAGAGCAGTTCAATGAAGGCATACATTGCGGCATCAAAAGATGATGATTTTAACTGATTTTTCATGTTGCATCCAGCGCCTTCATAGAAAAACTTTCTCCACACAGCACAGGCTGCTCTTCCTTATCAGTCTATGCTAGAAGGAGAAACTTTGAGTTTTTCCTTTGTACTGAATGCTATTTGCTGCAAAATTAATGCAAAGCCCAGTTCTTTCCAAAAGGTGAGCTCCAGAGGCACAGGTGTGAAAAACTCATCTTTCTCTAGAAGTTGCTCTCAAAAATAAAATTGTCAACACAGCTGCTAGGTAAGTCCTCTTAGAAAAGGTTTTCAGATTCCTGGCCAAGAAAACAGACCTGCTAAATATACAGAATAATGAAATATGACTAGCTTTTTTTCCTCTGAAAATTTTCAGAGACAGAAGGCAAAAGAAATGATCTAAGATTCCATATGCTCAGTTACACATAATATAGGAGGCTTAGGCTCCCATAAAAAAGGTTTATAAGTGGTAATCAGTGATGTCATATTAATTATAAGCAGCAAGCAGTAGTGGTTGCTCTTGAAATCTGCAGGCTATGCTATTTTGGGCAAATAGAAGCTTTTTATATAAGCTGATCATTTTATGAAACCTTTTGTGAACAAATAGTAGAAGTTTGTGCACAGCAGCTGAATGGGTAAGTCAAAATGTCTGGACAGAACCATTGCTCCTTTTAGGTGAGGATTACAGCAAACAATCCAGGACTGTTGTTCATATTAATAACTTTTTACAAAAATCTGGTTTTTGTCTCTACTTATTTAAGGGTGTGCCATTTGATCTGTCCATTTAATTTTTTTTTTAAAAAATGGGCCACAGTGGCATTATCTCTTAAGTAAAATATCTGCACTCCTTTGAAAATGCCAGTTCAAAAAGCAGACGAAAAATGAAATTATTTTTAAGATCATAGCTTTTCATTACAATGAACAGTGAAACCATCAGACTGAAGTGCACATACATAGACAAAATCTGTACTTATGCTCAATTTCACTGAAGTCCAAAGCATTTTTGAAGCTTGAATAATTGTTGGTAAAGTTCCAACATCCAACTATTTATATATTTGTGTAGATCTTACAGTGTCTCCAGCTCATACAGGGTTTTCACATTATACTAGATCTTTCAAGAACAAATGCCATTTTTCATAAGAACAAATAGGTACAATATCAGTTTCATATTCAAACACATACTTTTATGAACCTCCCCCTTTCTAGTTAATTTATAAATAAGATGTCACACCTTTTGTGATCATAAACTGTAAAATACTACCTTAAAGATTCCTAAAAATGGCTAAGCATCTTTTTATCCTTCCTTTCCTGCACCATCTTACTATCACTGGAAAGTAATTGAAGCAAAAAAACCACATGATATACAAAGTCAAAAAAGTGTTAATTTACAAACAGCATTTTAACTGTAGGTTAATATTTTTGGAAACATTATTTACTTTTAACCATGGATATATAAAATACTGAACTATGGAGTATACTGAAGCAACATCACAGAGTTAACAATATTTAATTTTAAATACATTATTAAAAGAAAAAAAACACCTAGCTTTATTTAGATAATAGTCCTGAGCAATGCAAAAACCCACAGGTGTTCATTGGTGACAATTTTCATTCCTATTTTATCAATTTGCAATATCATATTTTTTTCTGTTCAGCTGAAATTGAAGGCAGTATTATGCAATAGACAGAACATGGACATTATTTCTGATATAAATGTACAGCATAATATATGCATTAAAGCTGTGAATGTAAGGTTTATAGTTTTTAAATTACCATTTCCAAGCAATGTGTTTAAAAGTATATGATATGTTCCCTGACAAAGATCAAAGGGCTTAATATATTTTGTAAGTTACAGCTATAATGATTGCATTTGCAAAAGCTGTAATTTACTGGTCTATTTCCATAATGAATGGGAGCCTAACGAGTCACACAAGCTTATACATTCAGCAAAAATAAAGGACATCTTAGACTTGACTTGGAATATGCATTATGATAATAGCTTCAGTTTTACCGGAGAGTAAATTTTCTTTTATTGCTTGGCATGCTTGCCTTGTCAGTCTTCTTGGTTTTTTTAGTTTTCTAAACCAAAATATATTTTAAGAATATCAGCAAATGAAGGGTGGGAGGAGGTTGCAGTGGTGCATTCATTCCTGTACACACACGTGTTCTGGAAGGCTGTGAGAGAAGAAAGGCCACATTCTGAGGTAAAGACAGGCAAGAAACCTAATGATTAAAGGAAGATACACCTCAGGCACAGTAATATAGTTTCATTTTCCTTGGCACTCTAAATAGAATTATGTCATCACCATCTTGTCATAGGGTGGGCACAATGTGCCATGGTCAAAATACAGTCTTGTATAGCATGTGAAAGAACTGCTAATATGGTCTCTCTCCTTTGAATGTTTAACACAGATTTACACGGATCCATGGGGAGACTAGAAAAAGCAATGGGAAAGAAATTATCTGAGAATTGCTAAATACACAGCCGACTTCTGTCTCAGGAATAATTTGAGCAACCAAATGCTCAAGATGAGAGATTATCTGCAGAAATTTGCCCTTTCCTGTGCATTCCATTAGCATGTGCTTTGGGCCACTGTTGGAGCAGGAGCAGCCTGCTAGGTCTACCCTTTGGCCAAGCCAATACAACCTATACAACAATACAACAATTACATTCTTAATTTGGTTTTGATCTTAGGTAACTAGGACAGATGATAACCTAAATATAAAGTAAATGCTTATGTCTTTGGACCTAGAAAAATATACCAGTTTCTAAAGTGCCTTCAATGAATTCAGACCTCCAGCAGGAAGCAGTGAAGAGCCCCACAAAATGTGCATGCCTTGTAAATCCCTCATAAACCTCCAGTCTACCAACTACGCCCTGCAAGATTTGCAGAGATTGTCAAAACCTGTCTTCTTTTCCACTTCCCATAGTCAGGGCAGTTCACAGGAATTACCATATTGTACAAGATGACTGGCTCAACAAATACAGTCACTTCCTTCTAAAAGTATGTTTTGCTTCATGGGAAAGCACAGTTCCTCCCTCCTATCACTCCTTTTCAAGTCCTTCTGACTTGTTACTGACTAGTATTCCATGGAAAGGAAACTTTCCTAAGTCCCAGAAGTATTTTCTAGTTTAATTCAACACAGCTCATGTCTGTCTGACCTTTAAATGGCAAAACTCAGAAAGTTTTATTAATATCAGTATAAAAGTCTTAGTTTTGGGGTTTTTTTCTGTCCTTGGGACACTAAATCCCACATACGTAATTGAATGAAAGGATTGCTTCTCCTAAAGAAAGCTCCCAGAAACTCTCTTCTATATTTACCTGCGCACTGTTCAGATAAATAACCTTATGTTCCTGTTCGGCAAGCTACAAATCCAACCTTAGGGAGGAAAAAAAATTTTTTTCATGAGAAGTTTACCCCACTTTCTTCAGAAAACTTTTTTGAGATATTACAAAGAAAAGGACTGTATTCTCTTAACAATGCTCATGTTCAGGGAGTTCTGTTGATTTAAAATTTTCATACTGAAAAATCAGTTATGGGTATTGATCTGTCCTTATTCAATTCTCTGTTGGTTAATTTAGTGGCAGCTAGCTTTTCCTGTACTGCCTCAGTGCTGCTTTGTAGTCCCCAGCATTACCTTTAACTCTCCTGTGAAAGTTAGATTTTGTGTTCAGCCTCCCTCCAATCTTCAGACAGAAGCTGGCTTTAATTATAAAATGTGTATTTGTTAAACAACTCAGATAATTTATTTTTATTTCCAGACTCACAGGTTTTAGGAGAATGTCTTTTTTCTCTGGAGATTATTTTCATTACCCTCACATGAACCCTTCATCAAAATGCTACAGCTTATCTTCCTTTGATAATTTTCACCTCTGTCAGCAAAATTGTCATTAGTATAACCATATCGCCACCTTTTCTTTTTTTTTCCAAAGCTCGGAGTCTTAATGTTAAGATTTCAAAAAAGTGCTAAGAGTGAGAAGGGCAGGAGTTTATTTGCAGAAAGCAAGAAGAAAAAAAAAACAAACTAGGGACACTTTGATTTCCCACTGCAATTTCCTGTGCAACAATTATAAAATGGTGACCCTTAAAAATACATGAATTCCAAAGCAGATAAAACACAGCAGAGAGATTGTGGGAAGCCAGCAGATAAAGGGAGGAATATTTGTATAGGATCCGTCAATCTGCTTACTTCTTATGGACGGTTTGTTCCCCAGTGACACCTAAGGCACATAAGACCCTGTGGGCATGTAAGGCAGCATGACAGGTGGCCAGTTGCCTCCAGGCAGCCTTTGAAAGACCATTTGCCTAACCTGACAGGGCACAGATAATTGACTAACACGTTTCAGTTATCTGACAAAGTCTTTGGGTTGTGTCTTTGTGCAGACAACAGGATTGTTCTCTTCATTCCATAGAAAAGAGAACATGCTGAAGAGAGAGCCTGGAAATTCGTGGCTGGGGAGTCACTTTCAGCCTCAAATCTTTGAAGATAAGTTTCTCTGCAGAGTCAGAAAGTCAGGAATAAAAAGAATTTTTATTCTTTTTATTCTTTAGAATAAAAAGAAAAAAAAATGTAGAAGGTGTTTTTCTGTGTTATCTGTTGTTCTGGAGTGACATTATGAAGCCAGTTTATTCCTTAACTGTTTCCTTAATGCCCAGGGCTACTGCACCTTTCAGATGAACCCGGGGTGCAGGGCCGGAGCCAGGGTCGGTTCAACGGAACTGGCACCTGCAGGGGTCAGAAAAAAAATGGCTCAGTCCAATGGCCCAGGAGAGACAGGGGACGAAGAGACCATGGTGCTGCTTTCTGCCCTGCTCTTCCTTGAGAGCTTAGAAAAAGGGTTCTGTTTGTTTGTTTTTTTCTCCGCCCCCCTTCTCCCTATCTTCTTTCCCTCCTCTCCAGCCTAGGGAGCCCCCGGAGTGGCCCCGGTGCCATCTCGGGAAACCTGGTATCAGCTCCTTGCAGGCACCCTTTTCCTTTTCCTTTTCCTTTTCCTTTTCCTTTTCCTTTTCCTTTTCCTTTTCCTTTTCCTTTTCCTTTTCCTTTTCCTTTTCCTTTTCCTTTTCCTTTTCCTTTTCCTTTTCCTTTTCCTTTTCCCTTCTTTTCTTTTCCCAGTTGTACTTTGTGTTAACAAATAGTTTAGTTTTTTGTGTTAATAAATAGTTCAGGGTTTTTTTTGTCACCTTCACCTGTTTCAGTTAATTTGTTTCTTTGCGGAGGGAAGAGGGGAAACCCTTTCTTCCTTTTGGGAGGGGGTACCCTATCGCGGAGTGCCTCCTCCTGAAAACTTTGTTTCTAAAACCGAGACATCTGTAATTCCAGTGGGATTTTTGTACATGAAGATTGATGAATATGGTGAAGGTCATCAATGCTATTTGTATTGTTTTCTGTGATTGTTAGAAAAAAAACTTGGAATTCTTACACTTTCGTATTGCTGTTTTCAGTAGGAGTGGGAACAGATGATTTTCTGGGGTCCCTTGTAACATATATTGTTCTATAACTCTGAGTCCTCCATGTGATATTCTGATTCTTGGGTGAGAAATAGAGTTCTATAAAGAAAAAAAGTCCTGAAAATTTCTGAAAAGGACTTGGCACCCAGCTCCATCTTTCTTTGTTCTTCTGTTGGCTACGTCATGGCTTTCTTGGGGATTGTGAAACTGTAATGATGAAACTGGCTTTGTATGACTGAAACTGGTGCATGCTTTTTTAAGGCTCAGCAGAACAGCACTGTGATATCTACACCTAGAACTCAGTCTTCTGTATTTTTTTTTCTTTTTAGAATTTTTTATTGGCTTCTGTTGTCTTTCAGTGCCAACGTAGTGACTGGACTCATCTTGGCTCAAGAAAAATCATTAGCTCATACCCTTTCTATGTTCCCTTAATGAGCACATTCTCCTGTCTACCTTAAAAGGCTTCCTGCTGCTTGCTTTTAAGTTCAAATGAGCATAAATCCTGCCATAATAAATATTTGCAAAATACACAGCTGACAAAACTCACAATTTTTAAGAGTGCTTTTGGAGACCTCCTTGGAAACCACAGGTATCTTAATGTCAGTTTAAGCGAGCCTTTTTATCTTGGCACATACACTATGCAGATCCTTTTGTAAATTTGCTATTTTCAGAGAAGAGTTATGGAATAGTCTTATGATTCTTTTCATACATCAGGACTTAATTGTAATGTGAAGTTCAAAAAAACCAACCAAAGCTTGAAAAACCAAGCATAGCTCTCCCAGAAACCATGAGTTAAAAAAAAAAATAAAATATTAAATTACTCTGATCTCGGTAGAACTATGGCAATTGATTTCCTCACAGATACTGTCCCTGCTTGTAATTTACTAGATGTATGCAAATTGCATATGCTTAAATGAGTATGCTAAATGTTTCATAGTCAGTCTGGCCATGTGCAGTAGATTGCATTTGGGCATGCATAAACTATCCACATGCAGAGTCCTTTTGTCTGGATTTCAGTTTAGATTTACTGAAGTCTCATGACTCCAGCTGCTGAAAAACTCCAATTCAATAGCCAGAGAAAACTCAGATAAGTAATAACAGGCAAAAAACATATTGCCAAACAATGGACATTAACAACTAAAACAATTGACGTGTATAGAATGGACTAATGCACCTTAGATATCTAACCAGACAGTAGAATAAAATATGCGAAGAAAAAAAGTGAAGGAAAATGCAAAAAGATTCCTTGCTATTGCTAGAATTTGCACGTTCCTCTTCCTAATGAGTTTGTGCACTCCTTCAGATTATTTGAAGCCAGTGCTCCAAACCAGTCCAACTGGAAGCCCTTGCTTCTGGTAGGGAAGAAGTGTCATACCCCTAATCCTCAGGGCTACAACCTCTAGAGATTTGAGGAGCTCCTGACATTGTGTTTGTCCTTGCCTTGTCTGAGTCCTAGTAATTCCTCTCTGTGCATCTGCTCAAGGACTAAATCTGCATGCAACCTAAAAGCTCCATACCATCTTGCCAGAGGAGCTTGGGGCAGAGCTTCACTGCATTATATCTGTAATCTACAAGTCTGAACATCACTTGAATACTAAACCACGCACATCTTGCAAAAATGCAGGGATTAAGCAAGAGACTTAATAACATAAGTCAAAACACTGGGGACGTGTAAAGCGCATGGAAATATTTAACTGAAAAGCACATTTCCATACCCCTTATGCTGTCTGTCCACCACATGATCTTATCCTTTTTTTGTCAGCTGGTAATAAAGTTACACTGGCATTTTGAAATAGAGGGTGATTACTGGAGTGAAAATGAGCATGATGAATACCGTGCAGTGTACATTTTCTGCTGTGGTGGGTAAGAAAGATTTCACTCACTAACTCCGTTGTCATCCTGAATTCATCCTTGAAATACCTTTGGAGAGCTTCTAGAAATATGTTTATGTGCTCTCATAAAAGTGGCAGATCATCTGAATTTGAAAACCACAACTTACTTCATATTTTTTAAAGTATATGTGGAAGTAAGCACAGGTAACATGAGAAAGAATTCTGCTTTGCACCTGCAGAAAAAGTGTAAGGTTTCTGAACATTAAAATATATAGGATAATTTTTTAAAGATAATTAATGACAAGGTGTTGAATACTGCACTGAATATTGTAAATATGCCTGTAACTGTCTTTATAGAAACTATGCTCATCCCTAAGAAGTTTATGCTCTAATTGCTATCTTATATTATCAATGATAAATTGTTTTTTGGAAAAGAATGACAGTATACCATGAATTTATGAAGTTGTAGGAAGATTTATCATATTTTTATCCTATTTTATAAAAAAAAAATCAAGAAAATATTGGATGTGCTCCAAATCATCAAGACAAATTGTGCCATTCCTTGGTTTCAAAGGTGGTTTGAATTATAAACTTGCTTCTTTAAAATGATACTTAAGGTTTAGAGTTTTCAAACATGTATTCTATATATGATGCACATACATTTTGTATTATGATCTAAGTTTGGCCATCTGTAACATAGAGAGATTTATTACTACATTTTTGCCTAATAAAGAAGTCAAACTTAAGGCATGTATCTGTTTTTTCTTTCCCTGAAAATCCTTGACAGTTTCATGCAACTTCTATGATAAGAAACAGAAGAGCTGTAACTCAAAATCTCATTTACCACATTTAATACCTGAGAGTTTGATTTGACTTTGTTGTTGTTGTTTGGTGTTGGTGGGTTTTTTTCCAAGACTTACAAAAAATGAGGAAGGAAACAGAAATTTTAGGCTTAAGAAAACATAGGGGATTTGGATGGTTTTATAAATTGTGGGGAATTGTGATTTTATATAAAGTTTATATACCGTAACAGGATAAAAAAAATCTATTAATTGGAAAGCAAAGCAAATATGTGATCTCTTTGTTAAATGAAAGTAATTGATCACTTTCTAGAAAGGCTTTAAGTTATGTGGTTACCTGAAATGTTAAGTTACAATGAAGTTATAGTGAGGAATGGAGCAAATTTCAAATTAGTGTGCATAATGCATTTGTCTACCCAGTGATCCCATGGTAAGAAACAGAAGAAATATGTACAGAAAAAGACATTCATCAAATAAATAAAAGTAAGTTTTAAGAAACATAGCTTAGAGGATCTATTTCCTTAGTTGTTTTTTTCTTTGCAATGCTTATTAATTATTGGCCACTCAGTTCTGCTGGGTAGTGCTACAGGTAAAGAAGATAACAACCTAAAGTCTTGATGAGAAATAATCACCAGATTTTATCGATAGACTTTTAGTCCCCACCTATATTTCTTCATAGTATCTGCAACTTTATTGATTACATTTCTCTGTTTACTGCAGAGTCTGTGATTAAAGATCCAGCTGGCAAAGGTGACCAGTGTTAATCAGACCCTATCTCTCCTGACAGTGATCACTGCAAAAATATTCTCAGTGTAAAATAACTATCAGCCCTGTACCTGGGAAATATTTATGAAGGTATTAGTTTAGCAGTAGGCGAGATATTCTGCAGCTAGCAAATCTTGGCTAAAGAATTAGCATCTGGGAATTTTACAAGATAGTTATTTTCCATAGTAACTAGGATATTTAGGCTCAGTAGTGGAGGGTGATGTTTACAAAGTCTCTAAATAGGAAGACAGTGACCTCAGTTTAAATGTTTGCTAACAAAATATTAGTGACATATTCCACAACCCCATACTGTGACCCCATATATTTCCACTTTACCTTATCTATTAAGTTGCAAAACACTTCCTAATCTCCAAATGGCCAAATCCAGAATGTTAGTGATTGTAGTTGATGAGTGAAGCCAGACATTTTCACCTTAAACATCCCAGAAAATATAAAAGTGATAGGTCTTTCATTGTATGAAGCTCCCAATATCTGTTATCACGTCTTGTACTTTGTGAAGGAAAAGACTGCATGTAATATATGTGGAACTAATATTCCTCCTGGGGGCCACCCTTCATCATATCAGTTATCTCTTTTTCTGGTTTTCTTATATATGGTATTCTGTGAATGCCGCAAAGCATAAGGTACAGAGCACACCCATTTCATCAACATCAGCTTAAAGAAAACAAAGATAGCTTTTCCTTTCAGGAAGAAAAAAATCCTTTTAAAACTAACTGTCTTAAATTCACTCAAGATGTTATTTCTCACTAAGGAGTATGCTGATGGAATAAAATGAAATGTTGACAGACTAACAACAATATTCATTTTAATATTAAAATTGAAAATATATGAAATGAATATTCACAGCAAGAGATCAAAACCTTGGATAACAGGAGGAAAATGGAGAAAAAATATTTATTCCTCAAAAGTAATACAATACAGGATGAAAAAATCTGTTTCTTTACTAGACATTCATAAAAAAAAAAAAAAAAGGAGATAATCTTCACTGGAAAAAAGTGCCTAAGGTAGATGTTCTTTTGATTCAACTTTTAGCATCCTTGAAATAGAAATGTTCCTCTGACATATTTATTACTAGAATATGTTTTCATCATCTTAATCTCTGTGATCTCTGAGCAAAAACATTCTGTGGGTAGTAGAATAATGCCATTTGAGTCACAGCATATTTCTGCAGAGGCTGGAAAAGGACAGTTTTACTCACAAATATTTACCTATTTAAAGAAGCCAACAAAAGTACATCGTATTTAATCATCTCAATTTTATTACTCATCTGAGGTGGTTTAGTATACCAAATCCCAACTTACAAATCATTCAGAGTTCCAATATAGGAACAAGTCTCAGTGATTACATCCCATCTCTGTGATACAGGGGATACATAATGTAAATTTTACAGTGGAGTCACTCTTCCTGCTTTCCCTTTTTTCGAGCCTTCATTTGTATGTAACTGAGCTGTGGCAGAAACTGCCAGTGGTAGTAGTCCTCTTCACAGAGAGAAAACAGAATTTCTCATATCCGTGTGATTTATCAGGGTGGATGTAAGCCCATTCTCTCTCCCTGATGCAGTGAAGTCTGACACACAGTGAGCAGTTGAGAGCATCAGTGACTGAAAATATGACCGCAGCAGCAGAACACTCTTGGCATTGTTTTTTGCACCTGTTCAATCCAGCATGATACAAAGTGTTTGTCATGCAAAAAAACAGTTCAATGTACTTTCTCATACTTTTGCCTGGCAGACATTTTATGGTTTGTTCTGGGAGATATCCCACTTTTTTGTCTCTTTTACAAGAGGTGGTTTTTATTTTCTTCATATTGTATACACTTTAGAGAACTTGGACAAATTCTGTTAGGTATGGCTATTTAGATATTTAAATTTTTCTTAAATGTCTTTTTTCATCCTTCCTGGGGATTAAATCATATATCTCACTCTGCCTCAAGGTGGAGATTAATCAAAGGCATTATTATTACTTCCACCTCATTTGCTCTCATGCTTTTTCTACTCTGTGGATGACCGGCAGAGGTTGTTCTCCCAGTTGATGTCCTTCTCCAGTTCCATAATGTCACAACACAAACTTTGATCATGCTTTGAAAAAAGAAGTGGTGACAACCCAGTAATAAAAGAACAAGGAAAAGGGCTACTAAGATAGCAGGTGGTGGGCCTGCATCCCATTTTTCTACCCAGGAAAACCCAGATGGAAATGCAAACTCATGCATACACCCCACTGAAGGGAATGTATCCTAATTTACCTAAGCTGGATTTCCACATGGAGCCAGCAAGCAGTCCCAGCTCCTCTTTTGTCGCTAAATGCCAAGCAGGAGAAAAACATGATAGACTGTACCCATTATAATGGGAGAGGGAACAATTCCTCTTCCCACCCAAATCTCTGTACCACCTTATCTTCTCCTGCCTTGGTGATCCAGCAAAGGGGTCATTCTCTTGAGAGAGATACCCTACCTCCCTAACCTTTTCCCCACAAGGCTGCATCTATCCCTGCTGTAACCTCAGTGGCTGCAGCTTGCCCTATCAGGTTGTATTAATGTGTCACATTTAATGTACTTTCTGAGTTAAAAATAGTTTAAAATAATAGTTACAAATAGTGGACTAAAAGAATAGATTAAAAGTGCAAGTACTTATGCTTTGCAAAACAGATTCTGTCAGGTTAATATACGATTTTACAAAGTAATCCAATAGCTGAACAGAAGTGTGATAATCAGTGCCTTAAAAAATTTACAGGAAAGATGTTTTAGAGAGATCAGTGATCTGAAATCAGATCACTTGTGATATATCTTTCCACACCTACTCCTTATTATCCTAAACATCAACACTTCCCTTCTGCTGAAAAGAAATAGACTTGATCCACCTGGTCAGCCTCAGGTTCTCTGCTTTTTGAGACAATTTTTCAGACAATATTCAATACTTTTTGAGACTGGGATTTCTTTATCCTATTCTTACAATTTTGGGTTCAAATATGTGGTCAGTACGACAAAACCAACAAAGAGACTATTCACTCACCTGATGCAGTCTGACATGATAAAATTTTAACTCAGCAATTCCTATGTTTCAATCACTAATAAAAAGATAACAAAATAACTCACTGGGCAGTACATAATGTGAAAAGACATCAGTAGTATAAGACAACACACAGAAGCAAACCCTTGAGAGAAACACCAGTAACTCATTCTTGCTATAACAGAACAGTATTTCAAATCAATTTACTTCATATCCATGTAACTTTTTTATCCTTGACTGTATTGTGAGGTTGTAAAGACTGTGTCACTTATTGACATGAAATACATTGTGGATTCAGTTAAATAGACGGGGGATTTAAAAGATATAACCAGGATACTTTGAAATATTTCCTTTTACTGACAGTTCAGAGCTGATCTAGTAAATGGGGAGATAGAGTGTTAATCAAGCAATGATGAAAAATATGAGCTGACCTTAATAAAAATCAGTAGGTAAAGTTATGAAGTAGTTTAATTAACAGAAATTTAATATTTGCTGATTCAGAAAAGTTACCATGCTGACCATTCAAGTTGATTTCACTAATGGAGAGGGAGAATAAAAAAAAGATGCAGTACAGCACAAAACTTTAGTATAATTTCATGATTTTTCCAAACCCCTTTAGCAAATTGCATATCTTCAAATGAATATCCATTTTCCGTTCACACAACAGGATTCAAACAGCACAGAAACTCTGAGGTTATTGGTGACCTGCTTGCATTATGCAAATTCAGTTAAAATACACAGGATCTGTAATGAGTAAAACCAAGGACTTGATTTTTCATTGGGACAGGTAGGAAACCTGGAAACACATAGCTATGTTTTTCATGCTTATAATTGCAAACATACATTATTAAATTGTCTCATTACACCAAGTAAAGCCTCTCAAACCTTGTAAATCAAACATACGAATGATTTTTCTGAAGCTCAAGGTTCACTCTGACTGCCACACTTGCAGCCTCCTCAACACACACCAAGTTGTAAGAAATAACTTGTCACTGAGTTGACAACATGGTTTCTGCCTAAATTCCAAGCAAATGCATGTGTACAAGTCAGACATTGCATGCATGAAATTATCATACTGAAATTAGGAAATAAGGCATTAATGGGTGCCTCATGTTTTTAAGACTAGAAGACTATTCAAAAAATCAATTTTGTATTTAGTTTCTCTTTTTCTCTTAAAGGAATACTTAGTAGATGGGTTTGAAAAGCTTGCACGTTATTTCTCATGATCTAAGCAGCCTTCAAGTTTTATATAACTCCTTTGAATCTGAAATTTCCAGATCTTTCCTCACTTGTTCTTTTTCCCCTCTTTTAAGCAAGTGAAATGAAAATTAAGGCAGTATAAAATGTAAAATTAACCCTGCTGTGCTTGCTTTCTTAGTTTTCATCATGCTTCCCATTCAAGGACCAAAGCACTTTTTCTGACACATAGTTCCTGTTTCATCCCAGGAATTTCAGTATCTCAAAGCCTTCTAGTAATTTTCCTTGCAGCTGCTGCTCAGGGACACTCATGACTCTGCTGTCCACATTCAAAAGCAGAGCACTGTTTGCTGGGATAATGGATTTGCATTCTTGAAAGCATTTGCAGTCCAACTGACATGGATAATGACAAGTTCCCAGGAATGTCTGGCAACGTCAAAATTGGCAGGGGGCGGTTTTACAGAACAGACTGTAGGTCTAACCTGCCTGCCTTGGATACTATGCTGCTCTGTACCATCCTGCAGCAACCTTAAGGGTCAAAACAGGACAAAACTTGGAAAGCATTATAATTTAGTGTTATAAAAACAAGTCAAGACTACATAAGACATTTTTGTTTTCCAAGGACTTACAGAACTGTGATTTGGTTGGATATTTTCATTGGGTTTTTTTTTTTTATTGGTTCATTTGTTGGTTGTTTGGGTTTTTTTAAACAATATTATTTTAAAATCATGAGAAATGTAGGGTTCTTTCTTTTGGCATTTTTATTTTAGCATATAATGTAGAAAAGGACCAAAACTTTAAATTTCTAATCAATTAAATGACTAAAACTACAGTTAAAAATAACAGGAAAATATTAACCTTATTGAAGCTGAAATTTATTCTTCCCTGTTGGTAATTGACACTATATTATTCATCTTCTTATTTTGATTTCAAATGCTCTGGTTTTCTCTTGTAGTCCAGGCTGAAGCTTCACAGAGGTACTTGTGGTTTAGGAATGGCATTCTCCAATTTAGTAGTCCTGCTTAAAAAAAACCAAAACATGCCACCACTTGCTTCCCTTTCTGCTCCACTGGAAACACAAATGGCAAAGATCACAGGTTAAAATAAGAAAAATTTACTGGAAAGATCCATGAACAATTAAATGAACAATAAGAGCAATAATATTAATAAGAAAAGTGTACGAAAGTGAGAGTGTGGCGATGGACCCTATCACAGCCACACCACCCAAACCACTCCCTCCAGCTGGGACCAGCGTTACCCCACCCCTCTGTCCACCACGTTTGCTTCGCCAGGAAGGAATGCTCTTCTTGGAAGGGAGAGAGAGTCCCTTTCCCTGGGCCCTGGCAATGACATAAGACAATGCTGAATAATAGTAAGGTCCTGGCCATGCCCACACAGCCCCAGGCTCTGCCATATCACAGCTACTGCAAAAAATTCACTCTGTCCTTTGCCAAAATCAGGACAGTATTTAAATCACAAGTGGCAGACCTATAAGCAAGCTGAGACAACACACCAGAGATAAGTCTTTATACAGCAGATGAATGTAAAATATAGCTGCTGCATTAAAAGGCATTGCTTATTAATAAAGCCGGTCTTAGAACATCTTAAAATCCTTGCTGCAATTTTACTCTAATAAAACAATCTTTATTTTTTCTAAACCAAAGCAATTTTAGCTTTTTTTTCATTCAACATTAAACTAAATGAAAAATCATTAGTAAATTACATTGATAAGACAAGAGAATAGATTCTTTATAAACACGGACCTATTCCACAATTCCTTAAGGAAAAATTATTAACTAGAAAACAAGTTTATTTGCAACATAATTGCCAAAACCTGATCATTCTTCCATCACGTCTTACCCTTTTGAGTATTAGTCCATCAGAAATAATGCTGCATACCTATTTATTCAGGAACCTGTTCCTGCTAAAAACTAGTTGCCTCACTTTCCTTCTGAAAAAAATTCCAGCAAAAGGAAGGAGTCTGGGAAGATTTGGGACAGGGGGAGAGGAAATGGGTAGAAGAGTGCAGCACTTCTGAAGGACCAAGACTGAAATGCCATGATACTGCACATGGTATTGGAGGAAGTCCACAGAATATTCAACAGGAAAACAACACGAATAATAAACTGCAGGTTGAAGAAAGCCATACAAGAAAACACTTTCAATGTATTTAAAGGCAAGGGAAAAGTCAGTGACTGAGGTAATTAAGGCTTAAATGTCTAGAGGCAAAAAAGAACATGGTCTAAAGAATAAACTAATCTTTTAGAAAAGATAAGATAGACATGCACTTTTCCCTTCTTTTCAGGTCCTTAGAAAACCTTGTTTCTGCTGGCATTAGGAAAGTTGTCTGGAATTAGGGAAGTAAGGTCCAGCACTCTTGCAGAATCCCAGGTGCCAGACCCAGACTATCACAGTAACCATGAGAATGCACAGTGCAGTACAAGAGACAGTACAGAAGGTCTGACCCAAAAATAACAGAACTGTGAGATCTTTTCCAGGTAAGCAAAACCAGGAAACTTGATGGTAAGGGATACGTAGGTGGCGCCACTGCAAACAGTACTGGATGCAGCTTAGCCCTTTGCAACTAACTTCCAACTCTGCAGCACAATAAAATTGCTTGTTACTTCATATCTGAGAGATGCAGCAAAAACCAAAAATCGGGAAAAGTTACTTATTCAGACACAGTGATTCTATTATATCTGGGAAAGCAGTGAGAGGTCCCATAAGACCACAAGATAATGTGACCTGCGTACCAGTGGACAAAGGTTGCACCACACGTAACAGTAGAATTGAGTTATATTCATTTGCACCTTCATTTCTGACTCAAGTAACTACTCACAGGCAATCTATAGAAATTCTGTCCTTGCCATTTTGCCTTCAATTTGGATGTCAATAGGGGAGTACAGCAAAGTATGCTGTTATTCCTTTTTTCTTATTTTATTGACACTTCAAATCCCCTGAAAAAAAGCCTTTGCTGTTTTAATGTTTCATAGTTGTAAATAATTTATGTACTTCTTTTGTTTCTGTTTTTGGTTTTTGGTCTTTTTTTTTTGTTTGTTTTTGTTTCTGCTTTTTGTTTTTGTTTTTTTTTTTTTCTTGTGTGTTGCCTGAGGAAAAAATTCAGGGTTATTATTGCTAGTACTGGGAGAAGCAATCCTTTGGGTATGATCTTTGTTTTCACTCTCTCTGAAACCCTCTAACTCATTGACTGCAATGATGCTGAATGCAAAGAAGGTATCTGTCAATCACCCAGGGATTTAAATCCATCAAACCCTGCTTTTTCACTCACACAAATTTTAATATACCCTTGCATTTCTTCTTTGGAAAAGAAAACATGAATATAGAGATATCCAGAAGCACAAAAGTAAGAAAAAAAAAGGAGAAATTCAGTTTTCAAAGGCAAACACAGCAGTGGGGTTAACCTGTTCAATAAATTTCTCATTTATAAGTGTGTGAGAATATAAGACCAAAAGGAGGTTATTTATAGTGCTGAGAGTGCTCAGGACTCCAAGATTTCATTTTCATGGGTGCTTCGTATCAGTCAATATCCAGGGAATATAATCACAGAATAATCCATTTTGAGGGAACTGAGCCCTATTCTTTCAGAACTTCAAATAACAATGTTTATTAGAACATAATTTTGTAAGGGTACAGCGTGAATTTTTTAAAAAAGAAAAAAATGGCATTTTACTATGGTTAAAAAAAAGGAAAAGATAGAAAATAAGCTCAGGTAACTATCTTCATCCTCATGTAAATTAGATTAATTACTATTTTTGTAATATTTTGGGAAAGGCTGATAATAAGAGCTACATTGTTTATGCAAATAATACCCAAATACGCAAAATGGACATCACCAGATTATAAATTAAACTTCAGAAAGCTGATTAGCCTGATTCTATCTTGAGAAAGCAGAAAACATAATTAAAAACATTCACTATATATTAAAAAAATGCTAATTTTTTTAACATGCAGGGATAATATGTACAGAAAATTAATGTTAACGTAATTTTAAATATTTTTTTCTTCCCACTTGGAACTGATTTTGAGTCATTGGAAATTGTTTGACAAAACCCATCTTCCAAAGGATAAGCACAGTTTGCTCTTTAAATAAGATAAACTAAATCTTTACAGCAACTAGCAGTCATCTGAATTCTGAGTTCAGTATGTATGTTCTGAGTTAAGTATATCCTCCTTTCTCAAGAAAAACATGAAAAAATTCTATATTGAAATAATTCCATGGCTTAACAGAACAAACTGATCCGGAAATATTCACAGAAGTTTGTCAGATTATTTACTCATTCATTGCCTTTAGGCAGAAGTGCAGTAAAACTGGGAGATAACATTTTATTCAACTATGAATTTTTATGCATATGTGTTAAATTATGTAAAGAGTAATGATCTTGGTTGCTGAATCTTGAACTTCCTATAAACTGATTGCCCTTCAGAAATTACAAAATCAGTACAAAACCTTCATTCCTTTGAAGATTTGAATCAAAACCTCAAAATCAAGACACATTATTGAAAATTGAAATGACCATATGATTGACCTTCAAAATCAAATTTACTTTCCTGCTTCCTTATGTCTGTTACTTTACTTTTATTAATTCTCTATTCATCATAATTCATAAAAACAAAAAAGATGGAATATACAGGGGTAAATACATCACATCATGATTTGAAGGAGCTGTGGAAAAATCAACATGAAGAAGTATGTTTAACACAGGGAGCAATCAATGTGCCATGCAAACTTGCATCAGCTGTGTGCCACAATGAATTGCAAAATTCAGTTTGAGTGCCAGTGAGTATCTGGTTTTGGAAAAATTGTTGATCCCAACTCTGAGAAATGCCAAAAATCTTAAACGAGGAAAGAGCAAAGCACAGCTTGATCCACTTCATGTCAAATGTGTAATCTCATAGATGTAACCTAGGAATTTTATTTTGGTTTTTGTATGAGCAAATAGAATGAGTTTTTCACAAAGCTATAAATAGAAGGAATGATAAACCAGTACACCAACAGGAAAGTTGTTCCTTCTTATGTCTGACAGTTTTATATTTCCAAATAAAGCCCTAGTGGTATCAGTGGATACCACTTTCTTGTCCAAAAAGTTACTTCAAAAAGTATGAATTAAAGAAGAGAAGTAGTCTGCTGTAATAATTCTGTGAGCTTCTAAGGTCAGTACATTTAATATAGAGTGGAAAATTTGTGCATCTCAGTAAAAGGAAAATAATAAAAAAAATTAAGAACGAATTTGATAAGCTACACTTTATTTCAGTTTTCCATTTTCGTCAACTCTGGAAAACAAATTAGTTCTGAGTTTCTGGGGTTTTGCTACTCACAGTCCAGCATTGATTTTACCCCTAACTAATGTATAAACAATTTTAGCTTAAGAGTGACTTATTTTCAGTTTTTCAACCTAACAAGAATTGAAATCATGTTTTTCTTTAGTTTTTGTGCAGTCTGCATATGCACATTCTATTTTTAGAACAAGAATGTTTTATTAAGACATCCATGAAATGTTGCTATTTCAACTTTTTTTTCCATCTTGAACTGGGAAACAATTCCAGACTACCTGCCCCAAATCAAATTAGGGGTGCCAGAGATCTTTTCCTATCTAAATATGTTTCTTAGAATGACATGATACTTAAGAATTTTGAACAGAGGATCAATATTACTGCCATTATATTCATATATGTCTTTGGAAAATGTAGCTGCTTTGAAAGAAATGATAGGCAAAAAGAGAGTAAAGAAGAGAATGAGGTCTAAACAGGTTTCCTTTAGCGATTATGGGATGTAAGCATTAAGAACTTCTGTTCAATGCTACTAACCATTTCACTACTGTCTACCAATAGAACAACAAATAGGAGTTAAAAAACAATGTGGCAACTAATAATTCTACAGCAATAAAAGTTTTCAGCTCTAAGAATATGCATGTTTCTCAACATAAATACGCGTTTTATATTTTCAGATTTACAGCTGGATGATTTAGGATGAGAGTATTTAAATACTTTTTAATAACTCAAGTACTCTGCAGTCATACTGTCCAACTCATATAGCATGTAAAATTATAAACAGGGAAAGGATATTAAACACCAAAGATCAGCTTCCACTCTGGAAAGACAGCTAAGCCAAATAAATTGTAGTTTATAATAAGATCATGTTTATCCATAACATGCAAAACCAACAAGAATCAATAGCTTCATTATACTTGGACTTAAAGGCATGGAAATAAATACCAGACCCAGTCTCCACTGGCAGCATTCTGAAGTTCACAGTATCAAAGTGTCCAAGCACTAGACCAGCTGTATCTAATATTACTAAATTCCATTATGTTCCAGGAAAACAAAAAATGTATAAATGTTTACTAATAACTCCCTTGTGACACAGCTTCTGGTTTCTTCAGGTAACATTTCTGATCTGCATCTCTCTGCCTTATGGCCCAGTCTAGTGTCCTCTATGATTTTTGACAGTGGGCTTTTCACATAGTCTTGAGGCTACCTACCCTGTCTGCCTGTCTGATTTGGTAATGGGGCTCAATAGCCCTCTGTAAATGTGTACCAGCTGAGGAGAGATTCATAAAACTGATAATCTCATGTGAGGTGCTAAAAAGCTTTGCTTGACACCCTGACATCAGTCACAAATCTATACAACTGATAATACCTGAGGACTTCATCCAGGCTGTAAAAGGACAGCCTGCCTTCATGTTGGAGATGGCCAGATTGACTTAACAAACCCACAAGATCTTTCACATCACTCATGAGAAGGACAGATCCAGCCCCTATTTCTTCAAGAAAACATTGACATATACAAATACACGATAATCTAAACATTGTGGCTTTTAGCATTTTGGAGGTTCCTCCAAGGAGGTTTGTGAAGAGCAATTCATAAGAGAATAACATGCAAGTTCTCTCAGCCTATCTGTAGGATATGGAGCTTATACTCAAAGTCAGGAGGGTTGTTTTTACATACAGAATCTCAGGATATAGGGACTTGCATTTTTGGTTATTGGTTAGATTTTTTTGCTTTTTTTTTTTTTTTTTTTTTTTTTTTTTTTTTAATCAGTGTTTTGTAATGGTCCTAACTAGGCTTCTTGTTAGCAGACTTTGTGTCAGGAGGGTGAGGCAGATGCCCTGCCTGAGCATCTGAGATGGGCTCAAAGTGTAGCTGGGATGAACTAGGAAGTGGTTCCAAATGTCACAGACTGACACTGAGACCTATGAATAGATGAAGGGACCTGCTGATTTTAACATGTCCATTGGTTATAGAGACAAGCTTTCATTCAGAAAGACCATTAGTCACACTTTCAGACCACAGAATACTCCTTGCCAGAGAGGGAGACCAAACACCATGAAAGCCTGTCCTCTTCTCCGCTGGAGAGGAACTCAGAAAGGGAATCCTAACACAGCCATGCCATTAAAATAATAAAAAAATTTTAAAAAATTCCATGTTTAATGGAGTGGTAGGTCTAAAGGTAGCCAGTGGTTAGTCATACCTGAAATCTCAATTTTTTTAATGTTGTTGATTTCTTAAGAAACTAAAATTAAGAGGAAAAAGCCTCCATAAACCTGTTGACCACTTAGGATCCAGATCCTGGAAACCACCAATGGCTGTGCACTGAAAGACTCCAGTGAGCTGATGAAGGATCAGGAGAACATGGCAATGACACACTTTCCACTTTCCAGGACTGTTTTTCACAAAATTATTAAGCCATTCCACCACAAAATAAAAAGGCTGGATTCTATTCCCTGCCCAGATAAAATGGAATCAGAGCATCATCTCACGGTGAACACATTGATTAACTTGTTTTCTGGCCCCTGGAACTTTGTATTATTCAACATATACTGCTACAGCCTCGTTGTATAGAATGGAAACTATGCTTTAATAGTAGCCTTTAGATGTGGATTTATGGTTCCTCAGTCCAAGGAGGGACAGGAAACTAGATCACCTACATCTATTTGGTAAGATAGTGGGTATATTCATCCATAGAATTCTAAAAAGAAAATAATTTGCCTTTGGTAAGATGTATGTATTAGATGTGTTTAAAGCACACCACTTTATCGGGCTTGCAGAGATCTAAAGTTCTGCTGCTGCAAAGATGACTTGATGGTGGAACCATCAGATGCAGACAAAGAATTTACTAGCTGTAAGTGCCTGTAGAGGTGGCCAGCTCTTAATTTTGTACCTGGGACTTTAAAATTTGCCTCCTACTGAGTTAAGAAGAATAAACCTTTCTTGATGCTGGTCCAGATTTGTCTTTTTACTCAACTGTTTCTAGTCTAGCACCTCCGATCTTTGTCAAACACAGATGGAACAAATAGGTCCATGCCTTGTTTGACTATCACAAGATCATTTTCCACTACTCCAGATTTGCCAATGGAGCCATAAAAAAAGATTTTCTCAGCTATGTAAATTCTTTAAAAGCTTACTGGAATTACATATAAGATCCAATGAGAATTGTTTCAAATATGCAGAAATAAACAGAGTTAACATTCTTTAGAAAATTTTATTGTTTCTTTGGGAATAATCTGCATAGAAAGAAGGAATTAAAATCTGAAGAAAGTGTTCATCAGGCAATTGCTAGACAGTTAAGCCAGACTAGAGGCAGTGGTGTTAAGAGGTGGGTAGTCAGTGGTAGTAATTTACTGATAGTAATTTATTTTTCTTAGTTTCATGATAACTAAGGCATCTAATGGAATAGAAAATACGCTCAGTCTTTGAGTTTTCAGATTCTGATGGGGGGATGTTTTCATTGAAAAAATAACTGCAGAAGGATTTATCAATAGCACAAGAAGTCATACGTGTGAAGTTGAAGAAATCATGAGGGGAATTCCTACTAACGAACAAATACAAATAAAGTTACATCTTTGACTTTGATGAAAGTTGAGATCAAGTCCAAATTAAGAACTTGTACCTTCCAGTGCTTTTTATTCCATCTGAAATAATTATTTAACTGGCATCAGGTAGAGTGTGTGGTGATTTAGTACATATTCTGCCAGTGACATCATCTAAGCCCTTAGACACAAAGGAAGTGTGAACTTCCATGTGTAAGTTGTATAAGTACACAAAATTAATAACTACTGTAAGGTTCTCGCATTAAAAAAATACTGTAAATGCAAAAATAATTTTTTTTTTCATCACAGTCCCCTTTCTACCTTTCTTTTTCCCAAAAGAGAGAGAACCTTCCCATAGGCCTAATTCTACCAGGCTTCCTCTAGGCTGTCCATTTATTGCTAATTAAAGATCTCAGTGGCCTCACTGACAGGTTGAGAGGATTGAGTAAGTAAAAGAGAAACAATTATTATACTGTTGTAATAAGTTATTATAATATTTAAAGAGTACCTCAGAGTCAAGTGATGCAGACTGTCTTGTCTCCGGACCACTTGATTCTATCTGTCTCTACAGCAGATTTGTTTTGGAAACAGCTAGCTGGAGCAGTCCATAAAATATAAGAAGGAATAGGTTAAAACATAAAAGGCACAGATGATCAAGGGTTAAGTAATAATTTCTGTCTGGACAGTGTTTTGTTAGCATTGCCCAGAATTTGGACCAGTGTGACATTCAGAATAGTACCAAACTTAAAAGCACCATCCTTGTAGCAAAATTTGGACTCTGGACAAATTAAGGCCTAATTTAGGTAGGGCTTAAACCTAGCAGAAGGTACAGTGCTAGATAATGCAGCCCTTCATTTTCAAGTGTCTGGCATCTTCAGCGTGATCCACATCTTCCCACATAAGCAGCCTTTCAGAGAAGCATAACTAAAGGACTCTCAGAAGGCATGGTTGTCCTAGGATACAACAGAGATGTGTTTAAGTATTCTATTACCACCAGCTGTGGGGCATTAGCCGTTATCTCCTGCTATGACTCACCCCAGATAACAGACAATGGGCCATCAAGAACCCACCACATGACTCATGGACTTACTTACCTCATCCTGTTGTGAGATGCTCCACTCAGGAGGGAAGAGCCAAGCATTCCCACCTGGATATAACCAGGCCTTGGAACTGTCTAAGTTAGCCCTGTCTACTGAGTTCCCAGAGGGCAAGAGCTACCACTGGACTTTCAGGAGGAGACCAGACCTTCCACAGGATCACTGCTTCAACTGAACCACTTCATTTGGATTGCTGCCACCACCCTAACAGGGTGTCAGGTTGTATCTGATTTTGTCAGTGCTTTTCCTTGTATTATTACACTTATTTTTTAATTTTCCTATTAAACTTTAATCCTGACTTGTGATCTCCCACTGGTTTGTTTTCAAACTAACACAATAGTTTCTGTTCAACTATCCAGAACTTCAGAAATCTGGTTTGTCTTACTGGGCCTCTAATGAAGAAGTGTGATAGATTTTTTTCCTAATATTAGTAATGTGTTGTATCTGTAGGTAGTATAAGAAATGGAGAAAATTAATGTGGCTGTGGCCTTTACCAGGTGTCTGTGTATTTCAGTTTAGTCTTTGATGGACTGTCCTAAGGGGTCTTTGGACCTCAAACTCTCATTCTCTTCCCCACACACTATGTTTTGTGGTTTGCTCAAAGCCTGGATACAAGACAAATTTAAACGAGCACAGGTAGTCATAGCAATAGAATATGAGGACTAAGCCGAGGCTTCTTGGCAGATTAGGTCCACACAAATAATGTCTGATGCTATTTTCCTCCCTCTTTTCTTGAGCTCTTATGGCTATATGGCCAGACAAGCAATTTGTTCAGGGAACTGACTTGGCTTAAAACATACTTTTTTCATGTTAACTATTGACTGACCATTCACAATCAGATGGTAAGTATCCCAAGGATGAATTTCTTTTCACTGGGATGACTGAAAAAAGGAGCATAACTGCTCTTAAGATTTATGCAGTCTCTGGACAGAAAGATCTGTTTATTGTATTGAACTATCTTGAATGCTAATTTTGAGGTAACAGACCTAGGAACAAGAAAGCATCAGTTTTGATATCCGAAGGTAAATTGTTAAAATACCAATATATGGAAGACTACGCAGCTAATTAACTTTTACAGCCAATATATAGGCAATTAACTTTTTCACATTTACCATATGTTTATCCTCCTGCAGGGAGTATTTCCAGGAGGAAATCATAATGGGAAATAGCTCTGCTTTTATATGGGAATAAGATCTGTTGACGATAGCTAGAAATTCTTACATAGCTCATAATAGCTTCAAGAGAAGGTGCTGTTGAAATCTCAGAAATTAAATGTAAGTATTCAGCAATTAATTTCATGATTTCACAATGTTCATTTCTGTAGGTGGTTACTATAAATGGTCCTTTGTCTTTTCCTTAGAACAACTCAAAGCGGTCACTATCAGCAGTACTCAGAAAAGAACAGCACATCAATTCAACAAGACTCTAGCTGAATTGATTGCCACACAGAGGTACAGTGTGTTTCTAAGCTCCCAAATTGTTCCTCTCGGGAATAACCACGTATTAACTGTCTATAATACAGTAAATGCACAGTCCTAGGTCATGCCTAAGCCTTTCTTGTTGTGGTGAAAACCTGTACTCAAGCTTTTTTATGTTAGATCTTGTGCCCTAAAATATTGATAAATATCTGCTCTTACCACAACTAATTGAGGCAAATTTTTTCAGTTCTAGGTAATTGTTATACTACTGGCTAGTGCTCCTGCAGTCCTCCTCTCTTCACTGTAACGAGAGAGGAACACTGCAATCATCTTGCAAACCTCTGAAACTATTAAGTGCAGGCAAACTTTGCTGGCAGTTCATAATGCTGTCTTGAAATTATAAAACTAAAAAACTAAAATGAATAAATGAATGTGTTGACCAACTATGATGTTGGTGACTGCTTTTGGGCAGTGTGTATCTCTCCAGTTCATTTTGCTGTCCTAGTCTTTCACCAAAATAACTGTTAGAAAACACTGAAGCATCTTTTTTTTGTACCTGTGATAGCAAAATATGGCTGTCCAATAGCAGTCATAAGGACCATGAAGGTGTCTAACTCTTTCCTAGATAAGCAGTTGGAAGATGCTGGACTTCTGGGTCTCACAGTAAGATTGTCACCTACATGGCTGGGTCACAGCTCTGACAGGGCTTGTGGGAGGGAAAAGCTCTGTTGCCATTTGCCAAGGATCCCTGGCTGCTCCAGTGATGATAGTGGAAGGAGAGATATTTGCTTGGGTGTTTGGGCAAGTTCTCAGGTCAAAGGAAGTGGAATGAAAGGAATGGAATATGAGGAATTAGCTAATTCTGTGGTGAATTGGCTGTTGTTTATTGCTGTCCAGAATTGAAGTCAGTTCATAATTAAGATTTGCCAGAAAAGGTGCAGTAGTGTTTGCACACTGGGCTGATTTCCT
>VZTX01012645.1:29692-49008 GCA_013400915.1 Pardalotus punctatus
TTGTTTTCCCCCCCCCCCCCCCCCCCCAATTGATTCTAAAACAATCACTTATACATTTATTTGATTAACTATGAAATTTATCCTGGGGTAGCAGTAGCAGAATATTTATTGGAAGAACTGAGGAGAAGAAAATGAAGAATTACCTTAGTTGTGTCAGCCTTAGTCTTTGATCGTAGAATTAAACTGTATCATTAAAAATACTATTTGAAGTATCTGACATGGCTTCTAACCAAGTATATAACTTTAAAATACTAATTTTACAATTACCAGTATTTAAAAATTGTGAATGGAAATTTTCTGGTTTCAGCGCTATCATCTGACAATGAAAATATAATATCTAACATAAATAAGATAGGATTTTAATTTTTTTTAATAGTAAATACCTGTGGGAAATGCATTTCTCATAGGTCAAACTGCTGTGCCTCCTCCCTTTTCTTTTTGAAACATAACTATACTAATTTGACTAATGTCATACACGTTTTTTTTTGTCATATGAAAATACTAGTTTAATTTTGAAGTTATTGAGCTCTTTCTGGTTTTAATGGAGAAAAATATTGAAAAGAAACAATATGTCAAAATTCTTAATTTAAAAATAGGACATATAAATTTTTTTTGTTTTGAAGACAGAACAACTCATTCTGAAAATATATATTTTAATGGTTTTATTTAAATTAGCCTGAACTAGCAAATTATTTTGACTACTCCGAAGCCTCACTTCTTGATGATTTAAATATTGAACACTGACACGGATCATATATTGACACATAAATCCACTATTTCAGCAAAGTTCTTTTCTATTTCCTTTAGAATATTCTCTACATATTTAATTTTTGAAAAATAAATTCTCAGTTCTAAGTGTTTATATTTTAATGTCTTTAAACACTTGATGAAAGAAGAGAACATATCTTTATCACCTAGAGTTTCTTGAAGCACACTCTTGGGTAAGATTTAAATCCATAATTTTCTTGATAAACTGCATAAATAATCTGGAAACACATCCCGAATTCAAACAGGTCACAGTTCTCCAAATTCTACACTACTCCACCAAAATCAGAATGATAGCCTTGGTAGCATTATGCAAAGAAGTATCAGGATCAATGCTAAACAACAGTGATTAGTGTAATGCAATTGCAAAAAATGTAATTATCTTACTATCAGGAAATATAAATAGGAACACTGTCCCAATGGCCCAGTATGTATCCCTTTCTGCTTTTTTGGAAGAGATCCTTTCTGTGTGGTCATGGCAGAAATGTTTTTGCCTACACTGTAAAGTAGATAAATGCCAGGTAAGGAGAGTCAAGAAGGCCGCAGTTGTAATATTCCTGTAATGAAATGCTCCTGTGATGCAGTGCAAGCATGTTAAGGTACAATGTGAGTGCTAGATGTGAAGGAAAACATTTTCCATCTGTTTAGTAGACAGACTATGTGGGGTTTAATTTTAATTTAAGAGATTTAATTTACAATATGAAAATGTCCCAATTTAAGCAGTGATGAAACTACAGAATCTGCATTCTGGAACTTTTAAAGGTCAGGGGTTATAGGTAGAGTTGATGGAAACTACCTCTTTTTTTTTAAAGGAAATCAAGAACAAAACCAGAAATATTTCCAGATACTTGTAACCAAATTTATTGCTACACTTTTTGTCTGTGAATCTCTTTTCAAAGGTAGCACATTAATCACATTAACAAAACCAGGCATTTAAAACTGCCGTGAGACACACTGAGAATAATTTTTGACATTTAAGTATGTGCTTACCCTTTTGTTCCATAACATTTACAATAAGCTTATTTCTCAAGCCTCATACCAATAGTAACATAAAAGCAAATGAATTTGTTAATTATGCATTTATTATGTGTGTTTGTTAATTAATCTTCAAAATAAAATGGCAAGGAAATTGAAGGTCTGCAATACAGACATTTGCAAATTTGAATTGGAGCCATCAGAGAACAACTGTCTATATGACAGTCAAAAGCACTTTTTTTTCAGTTTTCCAAGTTGATTTTAATGGCTGTGTCAGAATAAAACCTATTCATATATCAAAAGTGTCTATAAGAGAACTGAATTAGTTTTTTCTCATGAATTTTCTGAAATGAACTGAATGAGAACTCAGCAGTCACAGATGTTAAGGCCCAGACAGAAAATACAATGCTCGAGTTCCATGTTCAGGAGTTGACTCTTGTTCACTTGTCAGATAACTTGGTGCCATCTTGCTTTAGTCCTACATACACTTTTTCCTTAAGGGATTAACTCTTGCAGTTCTCTGATAGGGCAATTTGTTTGGCTCAACTATTCTTGATATTTGTTGCCTCAAATAGCAAAACAAGACTTTCCATTACTTAAGCAAAATTTTAAAAAATATTTTATTTTTCTATTGTGTTTAGGCAGAAAAGTATTTTGCAAAAGATAGGAATATAGCTGCTGATAACCAGTCATTTTATTTTCACTGACATAATCCTCAGTCTTTCAGAACTAAGTCATTTGTTCCATAGACTGTGCAACAAGTGAAGGTTCATTTTAATTAAATATCTAGCGAATATCCACATACTTACTGTCGAAGTGTCATTAGTGGACACTTAGTTTTCTGAAATGTTTTGTTCACTTCTCGGAGATTATGTCCAGCCCTAAGTATTCAGTTGCATCAAGAGCTTATTCCTGTGCTCATTTATTAAAACCAACTATTAATTATGAAGTACTTTGTAATTGCTGGCAGTCTTCTTCTTTTCTCATTACATTGCTTTAGGAATAATTGCAGAAAACTGATCACTAAATAAATGTTTGCTAATAATAATAAAACACACCTGGAAAGTGCATCTTTGTCTTCTGTTATGTGGAAGATACACAAAACACAGGTACAACTTTATTTAGGAAAGCAAATGGCTAAGCAAATTTTGGAATAAAATTAAATAGAATCCCCAAAAGTCCTGATGCTGGATTTCTTTCTTGATACATGTACGTGAAATACACATCTATTGTGGTTTGTCTATTTCTCATTTGCACTTGGTTTGACAAAACGAAGAGATTTTTAAGTGTTGTTGTATTTCCTTTTTTCTTCAATCTGCAACATTATCAGATTTGAAGACTGAAAACTGCCACTCTCCTTCACATTTGTTTTTGAAGTTCTTCCATTGACCTGTCAAGCTCTTCATATGACTTCTGCTGAAAAGATTCCTCAAAACCTAATACCTTGATTTAATATTTATTACCTTCTGTTGCCTCATTCACAGAATCACAAAAGCACAGAATTGTTAGGGTTGGAAGGGACCTGATCATCTAGACCAATCCTCCTGCCAAGGCATGGTCGCCTAGAGCAGGGGCCACAGGAATGTGTCCAGGTGGATTTTGAATGTGTTCGGAGAGGGAGTCTCCACGACCTGCCTTGGCAGCCTACTCCAGTGCTTTGCCATCCTCAGTGTAAAGAAGCTCTTCCTCATGTTGAGGTGAAACTTCTTGTGTTTTAGTTTATGGCCATTGCTCCTCATCCTGTTGCTGGGCACCACTGAAGAGTCTGGAACCATCCTCTGAGCACCCACCTTTGAGATATTTATGTGTGTTGATGAGATCCTCTCAGTCTTCTCTAGACTGAACAGACCCAGATCCCTCAGTCTCTCTTTTAATAAGAGAGATGCTCCATAGCCCTTAGCATCTTTGTGGCTTCCAGCTCCTGGAGTTCCTTGCTTTTTGTGAACTTTCATTCCAAGGAGGTTGCAGATTAGGCAGGACCGTAGAGAGGAGTCTAATAAAGGATAGGGGTGCATGGTTTTTGCACGCAGATTTTACCAACTGGTTTTTGTTATACTTTTGTTATATTTAAAACTTATTGTTTTAAATCTCAATTTAAAGAAAGAATTAATGAACCTAGGTGTAATATATTTAATCCTCTTTTTATCTTATATTTCTCTATTTTCCATATTTCATTCTTATTTATTAGCTTGATCACTTTCTATTCGATGACTGTATAGCAGTTCACTACTTAAAGACTTCATAAATCAGATTTTCTTTAATATTTAATTTATTTTGGTGTAATTTTAATGTGATTATTTACAGGTGTAGTATTATTAAAGTTGTGGTGCAATTAGTTCAAATAATTTTACACCGAAGGCTTTTTTTCATATAAAGATGTTATGTTAGTGTTGTTTGTTTTTAAAATAGGTAATTCACAAGAAACAAGTCTTTGGGTTTTTCTTCAGCTCTATTGTGCACCATTTTCCTTTATTTCTATCATTTGTTTTTTAATTAGTTGTACTTCAACAATAATTAACAGTTAGCACCAAATTGAAACAAACATTCCTAACAATGTTAAGGAACAAACAGATATTTTTGAATGGTTTAGTGGGTGTTACCTGAATGTATTGATGGGTAGGTATTCAAGATAGGACTATATATTTACATTGACCTGCGTTTTGTGCTCTTACAGACAAATAGCTTATATTTGAGCTAAGAATGAGCAGTCAGATAAGGGACTCAGAGAAGCAGGCAACATGATTTGCAAGAACACTTAGAATGAATATTTTCTGGCCAATATTGCCATTTTAAAGGCAAGAAAAGATTGTTAATGAAAGTGAGATTAAAAAAAAATGCAATCAAGTGGTTTATTTGTTTTCTTTTGCAGATGTATAAGAAAGACATCAATTTTGAATCATTATGCATAACAAGTCTGTAAGTAATAAAGGCAGCCATGTATTTATTAGCTATAGCTGACATTATAGCCACTTCTCTGGCAAAAGTTGCGTCAGTTATTTCCTGTCATACAATTGTATTGCTTTCTTCCACTGACTTTTTGTACACTTAGGCTTCGTTATTCACTTTTGGTCTTTTTATTGACCAAGTGACCTTCAAGGCTCATGGAACTGGCAGAGGCATTTGGGCTGAAGTGGGAGTTGAAGATGAAATGCAGGCGGGGCAGACCTTGGAGGCATGACTGGAGCCTTAATGGGTTGGTGCCAGGGTGGACTGCGCTGGCTGCATAACAACTGCCGAGGAACTGTGCAGAATGCACTGTCTCAAAATTTTCCTTGAGGTGAACCAGGAAAGTCATTTGAAAACAGCCTGGGAAGAGATATGGCTTAGAGTAGAAATGAAGCTTAAATCTGGTCCAGGGTGTGGATTAATGTGAGGTGGAATGCATTGCTCCAAGGCTGACTGGACTGTCCCAGGGATCAAATGCCAGTCAGAGCTGTGGTAAGGCGGCTGAAGCTACAGCTACAATGCACCAGAGAGAGATTAAAGATAAGTAAAGTCTGATTTATGGTTTCAGTTAGGGACATCGTTATTTATAATACAACATTCTTGTTTGATGTTCCTGTCTGCTTTTAATTTTATTTCTGATAGTGAGACCTCTTGTTGCTGTTATTCTTCTGAGCCCTGCTCATTTTTCCTTTCCTAGTCATATATAATATATTTTTGTGTGGTCCTGCTTAGACATAAATATTTTCATTTGGTCGCTGTCCATTTTACTTAAAGGAACAGCTACAGAAATATTCTGCAGAGGTAACATTAAGGCACTGTTATCTTCTAAAATTATTTTTTGATATCATATCAGGAAGTGGTTAAAATAATGCATATTTAAAACATAATTAGCTTAGTTCTATGTCTCATCTTTTAATAGTTTAGCTTTGCTGGGAAAATTCAAAACTTCTCTGGGTAGTTAACAGATGCCAGTTTAAGATTATTGGAGAAAGAATGCCCTTCTAAAATATGATCTGAAGGTGATTTGCATTTTAATTGAGGAATGCTAAGAGGAAGGTGCCATATATTGGAAACTTTCAGATGCAATAGTCTGGCAGAAAAATAAGGCTGCATTCATTGGACAAGAAAGAGAAGCTATAGAAATCAGTATAAAAGGTGGCTAGCTGACTTGTCTAAATAAATTATTAAAAAATTCCAAAAACAATGGGCTATTGAAAGTACTGGGACTATGTACATTATAGAAGGGATTGGTTCTTATTTTGTTGCATATTACCCTCAGCAGTATGAAATTAATCAGTTCAGTAAGACTGAATAATTCTAAAAGCAATATTTGCATCTTTAACAGTTTAGGTGAAAATTAGGTGTCCAAGTTGGAAATAGTCATCTTAAATTCCTTTTTGGTGATGGTGGAAAGAAACAGTCACCTTCAGATTAATCTGGCTTGTCTTGCATATCTATGTTATGGTGAGCTACATTGTTCTTCGCAAGTCTCTTTCTCTCTTCCATCAATAAAAACTGATGAGAATGACAGATTTAAATAAAATTTGGATGTCCATAGTCAGGTGAGAATAATACCCCTTGCCTTACTTCTCCCACTCATATTTATAAAATAAAGGCCTGTATACACGTCCATCTCATACGTCAAAGTGGAATATTTTTGCTCACTAAGGACATTTTTTCTTTCAACCCTTTCAAAATTGGTTGCACTTCGAAGCACACAGAGCACTGTGAATAGAGATCTTTAATGGGACTCAGAAGAGACAGTTTCTAGTTCTTCAATAAACAGGTAAATGAGTAGAACTTGAAAGAATAGGTAAGTCATCTGTGAAAATAGGATGAACTGAGGAGATAATTGTTATTTTGAGAGAATGAAAAAAGGAAATGTTTGTAAGTATTTAATAAAAATAAACTAGAATTATTGCATTCACTCGAAAACAGTGAGGGGTTTTCCCCGCCCCCTCCTATGGTTAAGAATTTTTTATACATATTTATTTTGTTTAACTGTTTTTTTGGGGGGGTGGTTGTTTTTATTTTTGTTTGCTTTTCTTTGTTTGTTTGTTTGTTTTATTGTTGTCTATAATAATTTTTGGTGAAAGACTATGGAGTGCACAGAAGGAAAGGGCTCTCAGTAGGTCATAGAAACAGAATGGTTTGGGTTGGAAGTAACCTGAAGGATCATTGTTGAAGGTTGGGGGTGGAGGAATTTTGTTTCCATTCCTGTTCCTAGGTAACAAATGGCAGGATACTTAAGGACTATTAACTCTTTTTGTAAGAGACAAAGAGCTGGCTTGGGTGTGGGGGAGGGGTGGAGAGATTCAGTCACCCCGATAACAGCACTCAACCACGGGGAAGTGGAGAGGCAGCAGCGGAGAACTGCAGGCTCCCTTCGGCTGAGGCTGCAGGAAGGTTTTTGGATCTGCTCTGCTTTCTTCCCTTTGAGTGAGCTTTCATCTGGGAAAGGGGTGTTCCTGGAGTGCACATCCCCCTGGCTGTGCTGGCAGTTTCTGCGGAGGGGGTCTGGCGGCCATGGCCCCATGCACTCCCTGTCAGAGCAGACTGAGGAGTTTCTGCCACTCCCACCCCTGCTCTGAGCTTCCCTGCCCTGTTCGCCTGCTGCACGCCTGCCGCTGCCCTGCAGCAACACTCACCCTGCTGCCCGGCTCCTCCCGCTACTCGGCTCGCCCTGCTGCCGGTCCATCTGCCATTGCCCACATGACACAGAGCTGACCGCGCCACAGCGCCCCCTGCAGCTGCGCGGGAGTCATCGCACCCGCCCTGCCCGGCCGGGAGCCCGACAGCGCCCCTGCCGGCTGGGACCGGAACTGCACCAAAGGGGAAAAGCATTTGACAGCTCAGAGACTTCTGCCGCTGGATTTTCTGGTTTTCGTTTGTTTATTTGTTATTGCTACTGTTGTTGATTGTTTGCCTCGCTATAGATACTAGTAAAGAACTGTTACTCCTTTCCCTGTATTGATTCCAAAGTTATAATAATTCAGAGGGAAGGGGCTTCACATTCTCTGTTTCTAAGGGAGGTTCCCACCTTCCTTAGTAGACACTTGTCTTCAAACCAAGACAATCATCTATTTCCAATCCCCCTCCTGGGCAGGGGTGCCATTTACTAGGTCACTCAAAGCCCCATCCAACCTGGTCTTGAATGCTTCCAGGGGTGGGGCATCCACAACTTCTCTGGGTAACCTGTTTCAATGCCTCACAACTCTCTAAATGAAGGATTTCTTATTGACATCTTCCTAATAATGTAACCTTCTCTCTTCTTTCCATCAGTATCGTTTAAAATAATTCTCATGTTTTCAAATCTGGATAGGCTTTTGTAACTGTCTGGCTGTGATGTTTCTGTGCTGTGCATTAATCTGAAAGTTCGGGGAAAGTTCAAATACATGAAAAAGTTCCCACTGTGTACAAAGTTAATGAAACAAGGCTTAGTTAGCTCGAGTTTCTTTACCATAAGCGAAGAGCCTGTATACTGGCAGCTACCACAAATCAGGTGAGATGGGTGAAACTGTTGCACCAGAACTTGTTCATTTATATGAGCCCTTTACTGTGCTTTGAAATCTGCTGTTTTGATATAGTAAGCATCATAGGTTGTAAATGCATAATTAATACACTATTTCCCTGCTATGTTTTACTGTTCAATTTTCTCTGTCTGAGCTGCATTAAACTACTGCATTTAGAAAAAAAACCAACACCATTTTTACTCTTGGTTATGTTGATTTAATTTAAAGTTCTCAACTGATTTATTTTTTTTCAGTGTTAGATTATTAATGTGTATGTACAATGATACATAGTAGTGATATAACATTGAGCATTAATAATGAGCCACCCTAGAAGTAGTGAATTTAATACTCTTTAGATTGTACACAACCCACATTTTCAATTTATACTTCAGCACATGGCCTGCTAAAGATTCACATACAAGTTTTATGTAACAGATCACTAGTGGTAGAGTGCATTATTCTTTAACTCCAAGCTTGCTGCCTGAACAAAATTTACATCTTTAGGATGTGCCTTTTTCACACTGCTCTGATGCTGTTTACTCAGTGTCACTTGTGTATTTTGTGCTGCCAGGCTTTGTTAGATTTCATGTGAAGACTTCCTTTGTGCTAGCCAGTTTTACCCCAAGTGCCAGAGACTAAAAAGCAATTTAGTCTACTCCACTTCCATCACTGCACTGCAATATAGCTCAAGCAAGATCATTTTCCTAAAGGGGCATGATTAATTTGTTTAAAATATTCTGGACTTGGGTAGTGTTATGAAAGGGAAGACTGGACTGCCTTATAAGATGTGGTCCAACAGCATTTACATACAGGCTATACCTACAGCCTGCACTGCCCACACTTTTGCATCCTTCAGGAGTGTCTGAATTAATGCAGGGCTGTGACGCAGCTCACCAGAGTGGTGTCTTAGTAAGAAACTGAAGGTGTTGGTTGCGTGCCTTGGGGAAGGGTAAGGACTTTCAGGTATGTTTGAGACTGCAAGATGTCCTTGGATTGCATTGGAAGATGTGAAGAGGAGGAAAGCAATCCTAGTGTAGGCTTGTTTTTATGTTTTTGTAAATTGACTATATCGCTCCTCCAGCTCAGGTTTAATCTTGGAAAAAACTGGCTGGTACTAGTTGAGCTAGTGGGGTGTTTCAATTATGTGGTGGGATAATCAGGAGCAAGTGCTTGAGTTTGCTCCCTAGGCTCTTGTGCTTTCTGGTGTAGACAACAAGTAGTTCTTCTTTAGGATGCAGGAAAAAATAGGAGGCCTGAATCATGCTATTAACCTACTACTTAAAGGCAAATATAGTGATTCCTTGATAGCTTTGACATGCACTTTCACACTCCCCTGGGAATTATTAGCTTTCATCCTGAGGGCCTGAGGCATAGTGCATGGGGGATGCTCAGTATATTCAGTGCAGCAAACTGGTACTGCCATGAACCAAAAAATAACAGATCCCAAGTAACAGTTGCCACAGTTTGTTTACCATTTGGCAAAACACTCCAATGTTTAGGTAAATAGACTTTAAGGAGCTCAGGATCCTATGCTCCTGCCAGGGTTGGTAATGAAAGCCTCTCTCATCCTCTTTCTCCTTCTTCTCTTTCTCCTTTTATCTGTGAGGTTTTTGGAAGTTGTTATTAACAGCTCTGTTACTTTGTCAAACCCTGAGAGATTTCTCCAAACTGCCACACCTGCAAAGAAGCTGGAGGATGCTGCTCTGTCTAACTTCAACCAGAATAGGTTATCATTAAAATTAGACTGACATTGTCCTTGTCTAGTAAATACAGAACTGACAGCCTGTGGTGTATTACACCGTGTGCTGCTGCCTTCTCCTGTGAAACAGATGGCTTTTAATCACCAAATGAACACATAGCCTTTCAAAGGCAGATTCCCTTCACAATGCCATGTTATGTTGCCCTCATTACCCTCTCTGATATCACTTCACTGACATACATATAATATATTTAAATTGCAGTAAAAAATTATTTTAAATTTTAGTTATGAACCATAGCTTATATCAGTAAATCCAGCAGACTCTGGGAACTCTCAGGAGACACTGAGGTCAGCTGTAGAGCACAGCATTAGGAAGGATGAATCACTCCTATCCTCCCATTTATCAAGGCTGATACCCATGACAAGCTGAAGGAGAGCCAACAGTTGTGGGAGACTATTTAGCTCTGACTTAAATGAGCATTTTGAACGCTTGCTATCAGTGCCTAAGCTTCACAAAACAGCCTTTCCCCAACTCTTTCTTTTGTCAACACTGATAAGGCACCAGCCTAGGTCTGTAGTACCAGTCCAGGTTTGTTTACATCATTACAAACTTACTTTCTGTTTAGATATTTGAGAATTTTTATTTACTCTAAGAATTGCATGTTAAGCACGTTTGTAAATCTTAAACTTCATAGATAAGGAAGGCTTAAGCTTAAATACTGTAATGAAAGGAACTTTGGTTGGTCCTATCCAGTGAAAATGAGACCAAATGATCAAATTCTCAAATGCAATTACACTTGATCTTGACAGGACATAGAATTATGGATACTGATGCTCACAGAGTGCAGCCTGGGATATCTGTAAGCATTCAACTGCTTGGCAAGGGAATACCTTGTATCATTAAAACTGTGGAGTCATGGAACTATGAACCTTAAAAAAAGTCCACAGAGCAGGAAAAAAATATTTCAGGTTAGAATTTCTAAATCTTCTTGTAATACAGGCTAGTTTGAATATTGTACAGTTGCAGGTGAATTAGGCAAGAGGGAAATCATTTACAGATTCTTTGTTTCTTTTGACTTCAGCCCCCCTAATGCAGATTAGGGAAGTTTCTTATAGGGTAACAGGCCAGGAGCTATCAGAAGAAAAGAACACTATAGGCAAACATGGCATAATTATTATGTTACCAGTCACACACACAGCAACATGCCCTCAAAGGAGAATATATTGCAGTATTCATTTACAAGATCTTTTAACAGTTTTGTATGATAAATATCATTTTGATTTGGTCTGGTATCCTGTTTTGTCTTGAGATGATAATTCTTTGCAGTTTAATTTTATTAATGTAGCAAGTTAGAAAATGGTGTTCTGGATCCACATGGTGAATTATTCATTGCATTTCAAATATTAAGTTGCCATCAAATGCTTTCTGATCTGCATTACATAAAGTCATGCTGAATCTCTAATGTCTGGATTGCCTGTGTAATGAAGAACCTTTCAGACAGTGTTCAATCAAAATACACTTGAGAGAAAGCAGACACAGTATTTTGATAAGCATCATGAGTACCCTATAGTTCTGTTTTGTTTGGGTTTTTTGTTTCCTAAGCAGGAAGAATCCAGAGATCACATCTCTTCTTTGAACTACCTCATCAAGCACCAAGGTTTTGATTTTAAAACAATTAAAATGACATAATTTAGTGAGTTTCTAAGGCTGCTTTTACTGGTAAAGCAGTTAAAATAATTTCTTAAACATCTTTAATTTTATCCAATAAAAACCATTCTCTTACTATTCTATGCATACAATGCTGCATTCAAAAATCAAAACATCTCTGTTACAAGGCCTAAGACTGCAATCAGGAAGAGGTGCTCTTCACTTTTTGTGTTCTCTCAGAATGTAAAAATTTTAAAAAAATGATAACTCATATGAATAAAAACGTGACTTTTAAAAAGTTTAAAATAGATGGACATAAATAGGTGAGTTGAGTAAAATATATAGGAAGTCTAAGTCAGAAGAAGGGAATATTTGTTGTTTCTAGACATTGACTGAATTTATTCCCTGGTCTTTTAGCATACATGCTGGGGGTTTTTTTGTTTGTTTGTGTTTTTTTTCCCCCTCTGTTGTTATTTTAATATCTGAATGACCTGATCTCTGTTTTGGTGCTCCATGGGCACAAACATTGGAAGACAAGTTTTGCATCATTCAGGTACATCTGATTTTTTTGTTTGGTTTCTTTGTCCTTGGATGTCTGGGAGAGAAATTGCTCTCAGAGTAAAACTGTGCTTCATGCTCTGTGCTTAGCTGTTTCCATGGCCAGTTTTACGCCCTTAAGCGTTTAGAAACAAGCCTCGGCCCTCGTGGCATGCTGCAATTCTCAGTGTTAATGGCTTTAAAGTTGTGATTCATTGTTAAGACACTAGGTGGCATGTGGCAATGAAGGAGAAGGAAGTTAACGTTGGGAAGTTCTGGTGAGTGCAGCTGTCGCTGGGCGCCTTGGAACAAGCACATTAGTTAATGTATTACCATCTGCCTCTATTTTATTCACTTGTTGGACAACAGACTACAGTTGTCTGTTGCTCAACATGCTTTTACTCATAAATGATGCCAAAGTCTGTTCAAATATTTCCTTTTGATTACTTTATGAAAAATCATTCCGTGTACGTGTTTGTTGTAGAAATTGTCTTTTCCTCCTCTCCCATCCTCTGCCTAATAAAAGCAGACAGTTTGTTTCTTCTTAACGACATAACTAAAGTATATAAAAATAAAGGGATAAATTAGGGAGACACTGGGGTGAGAGAGAAGGAGAAGAAGGAGATATCCATATTCTAGTGCATATATAGCCATTCTGTGAAACTGGTATGATTCAAATAACATATTATTATTCCGAGCGTTAAGCCTACAAAAGAGGAGTTTCTGTCCCATCTGTACACGTGATTGAAGGAAAATAGATCTGCCTGTCATCACAGCTCTCTATCATGGTAATCAGCGTAAAGGTGGAAGTTCTGCAGGCAGAGGCACGGGTAGGATACATCTCCATATAGAAATAAGTAATAGGAGCAGCAGACAGTACAAAAACTGTATCTGTTCTATCTCTCAGCCTTTAAAAGTTTCTGTCCATGTTCTAGAATGACATTGATTATATGAAAATCAAAGACAAAAGGTGGATGTTTGTAACGTTGCCTTAGTTCGTTTAAAAGTGTCAGAGGCTGCAGCAATCTATGCCAAAATATGTGGGGAAATTGTGGACTGCAATTATTCGTCATGTATGCCACCCCTTAAGAAAAAAACCTTCTTGTTTCTAAATTCTAAGCAGTATCAGTCTGCAGGTAGCCTATAGAAGTCAGTTGTTTAGTGGTTGTGTCATCCAGCCCTGTGAGATGTGTTCCCTTCTCCCACCTACCCCTGAACACTCTCACTTTGGAAAACTTTACAGGCATGAGAATCTCAGGTGGTGTATGGGTGGAACAACACAGATACCTCTCCTGATCTTTGTTTCTTTGTTTGCTGCCACATCTATTTGCAGATGTAGAAGTTACAAGGCTATGAGGTATTACAAGAGATCTGAATTTGGGGAAGTGAAATTTTGAGGTACTGAATGCTGGGTCATGATGAACTCCAAAAATTCCCTGAAGAAAAGAGGCTCAGGGGAGACCTTATCACTCTTTACAACAACCTGAAAGGAAGTTATAGTGATATGGGAATCAGTCTCTTCTCCCAAGTCTCAAGTGATAGGATGAGAGGAAACAGCCCCAAGTTGCACCAGGGGAGGTTTAGATTGCATATTAGGAAAATTTTTCTTCTGTGAATGGTTTGTCAGGCATTGGAACAGGCTGCCCAGGGAAGTCACCATCCCATGGAGTATAAGACTCGGAGGTGTGGCAGTTGGGGACATGGTTTCAGGGAAAACTCTGCAATGTTATTTTGACAGTTGGACTTGATCTTGGAGGGATTTTTCAATGTAAATGACTTTCTGGTGCATTGTCTGTGATCCAATCCTTTCCTTTGGACCACTAGAATCAAGGAAGATACTCTCTGGGCAGCTACACCTTTCATGTCAGCCCCTACAGCCAGCTCTTAACTTATCAAGGTGTTATTAATGCACACAAGGATTATGAGCAAAGAAAATGTCAGAGTTTGTCCAGTTTCATGGTACACCAATTCTTACCCATCATTTGGTGTTTGCTTTTGAAGCACAAAATAGGGTTCATTAAAAAGTTTTCTTTAGGAGCCACCTGTATGTCGAAGAGAGCAAAATGTCCTATGAATTTGGCATCATTAAAGAAATATATCAGATGATGCCTGAAGACACTAAAAAGAAAAGAAAAAAGAAAAATGGAACTTCCATTAGTCAGAGAGAAAGAAAATTCTCAGAATTTAAGCAGTCAGCTGAAGTAACTGATTATTTCTCAGTACAAGCCTTGTCATTAGCATAGTAAAAAAATAATTTCCTCTTATAATGAATTAAATGTTCTTGCTTTCTGGATAATTTAATTGCACAGTGAAGAGGTCACTTAAAGTTAAGCAGTTAAGCAAGAGATTCATAAAATACAGTCTTGCTCTGCCTATGTTGAGACATAAATTACCCCTATTTTTTTTTCTTCTTTTATACTTTTACTTGGGCTGTTTGTGTGTAGTTATTTCTGCTCATGCTTTATCTAATGCATTTCATTCTGAACATGACCTTGATGGCTGCCCTGGGTTTTTATTCTATACTATGTCCCAGTTTTCGGAGATGGCTAAAATTAAATTTCTCTTTAATAAGGTAATCTGTTTTAGCAGACATTGATTATCTACTTAAACTAGTATTTAATCACTCTTAATAGGACTGCAAAGTATCTTCATAATATTGTGAGGAATAAGAATTTGTGAGGAGAGACAAGCAGAAAAGAGAGATGTCTTTGTCACTGCAAACATTGTATCTGCAATTAGAAATGTATTTCAAATACAAATAAGTGAATTAGGATGTCTGCATTTGATTATTTGTCCAGACTGTCTTCATAGGTAATGTGTCTGATTCAAGATGCCTATTTATCTCTATTAACTCTTAAGTAAGCATTGCAAACTACTTCAGTTGTAGTTGTCTAAACTTAAGTGAGATGTATCCTATCTATGAGGACAAAATGTTTCACTGCTGAAGAAATCTCCCTTGCTGGTAGATACTCAGCAACAGGAACAGCCTAAACAGAACTTGTTTCAAACTCACACAGGATGAGATACATATTTCTTCATTTTGGATGTCTAAGGTCAAGCTGGACACTTTTAGGAAGAATTAATCTGGTTTTGACATTTATATTAGGATGGGTTGAGTCATGGCTCAGAGATGAGAACAGAGAGATATGGGCCATTTTATTGTCTTCCCTTATAAGAAACTTATTGTTTGATGTGCATGGCAATGGTTGCTTGCCAATGGTTTATCTTCAGGTCAGCAAAAGTCCTGATTGTTTTGACTTCAGTTGTATGAGAATTGATATCCAACAGCAGTAACAAAGGGAGTATTTCTGATATCAAGCCCCTCAAGATTTGAATCAAACTTTGCAGGATTTTTTTTAGTTGTTAATCAGTAGCTATAGCTGGGCAGTTATGATTAAGCAATTGCACTGTGAATGCTGCATGCTCTGTTAATCTTTTGTTTTAAGGAAAAGTGAAGATAATCCTAAAATGAAAGGGCTGTCCGGATGAGAGCCACCAGGAGTATGTGATACAGTGTAGAGCAGAACTGATCAGTACCTGGGGGAAAAGTAAGCCTGGAAGGTTGAGCTTGTGACCACTGACTTCCTGACTGCCAACTCAAAATGGACCCCAGACTCAAATGGAGGGAAGAACTCTGCATGAGGACTAATTAGCATGAGAAGTGACAGATATCACTGGCAAATAGGGATTTGAGTACTCATTAATAAAAGTTATGTACCCTGCAACCAGTAACTGCTCATGCCTTTGTTAAAGTGTATAAATAGCATAAGGTTTTGATGATAGGTGAGTTGGTCATTTGTTAGGTACCACTCAGCTTTGTGCCAAATAGGATGAAAAATGGAAATACCTCTCCTCAATGTGTGAATTGGTGCTGCATACCGGGTAATGGGCCCACATTTTGGACAGTGTCTCCACCCTTGTCAGGGGTAGTTCAAAGAGACTGAAATATGGAGGTAGCTCAATGGAAACTGAAGTGCTTCTTGTGCATATTTTTAAGTGTTTCCAGCATGCAATGACTTGAATTTGTACTTAGTTCAATGTAATGTTTATTGTATTAACTTTTACCCATGTCTACTGAGACATGCTCAGGTTTTATTATATTTCTTTTCTGCTAATAAATTCTTAAAAAGTGTGCCTTGTGGCTGCTGTGAAAAGTGAAGATATTCCAGAAAGAGCTTTGATATATAGTCTTTTTAAAGTTTGTTAAAATGTAATATTTCAAAATAAAGTGATTGTGTCAAATATAAATGTTAACACAGGAATTCACAAATGGGACAGACGGCTACTTTCAATATGTTAATTTTCACAGCTCTTGTTTTGACTTAGGGATATAGCTGATAAAACAGCCAAGAATCGTATATCACATTATATTTCTCCTTTCCATATACATTATTCATAACTTTATTTTCTTATTTTTTCCCAGTTAGTCGTACAAACATATCCAGAGAATTTAGTCCATTGTTTTCCTTTTCATAGTCTAAAAATTCCTTAATTTATTCAAATGTTGTTTAATTGCTTAGAAACTGATTGGGCATTAGATGTTTGAAGCCACTAAACAAATCAATGTTCATTAATAAACTGAGAAAATGTCATTGTGTTACATTTCAGTTAATTGATCCTAGTTACTCATGAGCATTATCTCTTTAGAGAGACACTATTTTTTTATGTGCGAGGCTTCCTAGTATTATCCATTGTTACACACTCAGATTAACAGATCAACTCCAGTCAAATTGAGACATTAATAAAGTTCACAATACTGTCATAAATGTAAGAGTTACTAATAACTGAAATTTTCACTTGAGATTCTGTGTAAGAATATGTTTACTGTTGGCCTAAATACATCCCCCCCCCACTCATTTAAAAAATAGTGTTAGAACAGAATGATATCTGTTTTAGTATTCCTGACACAACTTTCATTTTAAAAATGTGGTTTTGTAGCTTACTTCAATATTGTCCTGCTGGTGAAGGTGCAAACAACCTATTATAAAAGCAAACTAGGGATGAATTGAGGAATATAAAGAGCTGCATCATATAAGAGGTCCCACACCAGTGAAATAATTGTAATGAACTTTTAGCACTGTGAATTATATCCTTTACATGTCTTAAGACTGAAGTGTGATTTACTTGGTCTTTTATTAGATAATATCAAAAGGGTCATCATTTTGTAGTGTATATATCTCCTGTGCAATTAAGAGTTTAAATAGATATAAATGTACTCCAAATAGAATATAATTTATATTGTAAGAGTTTATTCTGTTGACACAAAGTGACCTTGCTAATAGAGCTGAGTGAAAATGTGCAATAGGAGCATTTCAGGATGTTAGAATCCTGTTTCCAGTCAGAAAGAGGAGCTCACTCCTGGGCAGCTGGCAGTCCTAGTGAGCCACGAGCTTAAAGAAAAGTCTTTGAGTCCTGCAGGCTTGGCATTTTTTTTCTGATTCCCATGGCAGGTGGCTGGAAGCCACAGCCTGATATGGTGAGATGTGATTATAACCTGTCTGGTTAGGGTGTCTGTTCAGCAAACAAAACTTTCCAAATTTTACCAGTAATGATGCAATTCCACGGGACAGATATTTTGGTTGGTGAATCATGGACACAATCATCTGGTGAATTTGTCATACATTATAGCTTTCCTGCAGGAACATGGATGTAACCAAATATGAACAATTCTATGCAAGTGACCTTGCTGTTAGTGAAATGCTTATTTTCTGAAAGTAATTAGTGAGTGACTTGACAGGCTATACTAACAGGGAAAAATATATATAAAAAACTTTGTATCTGTATCAGAGACACAGATTATTAAGACTGCTTATAGACATCAAATATTCACCCCTGTATTTTCATATAAATGCAGAACAAGTGCCACTGGAGAAAAATCACTTCAATCTGAGAGCAGCCTACATCTTTCTGTGTGCAATGGAATGCATGTTCAGTGCATTCCCAAATATCTATATCACTGACTAGAAATGCATCTTATTCCAACTGTCTCAGAAGAAAACAACATCCAAAACAGAGCTTTTTAATCTTTCCAATCATTCAGGAAAACATTCAGTGCAGCTCCAAGTTCATAAAATCTTGTTGAACACAAATTTAAGATTATCAGCTGTCTTGAAAATATTTTCCATAAGCCTAGGCAATTAATTTACATTTGATAGGATCCGCTGGAAATAGAAGTTGTGTATTTTTTTAGTACAATATTGGTTATTTAGAAAAAATATGCTCACAGTCCTGTTTCTCTCTACATGACTGGAATAAAATTGTAGAAAGGCTTGACAGTCTGAAGCAAGAAAATTCCTGTGCTTCTGAATGAGTCCTGTGTTTCCAAAGCACTGTGTTGTTCTCATTTTGAAATTGTTTTTCATCATTTTGAAATGTCCTGGGTTTTACCTTTCCTTTTTGCCCATGATAGTTTTCTACCTTTTCCCTTTACCTTCCCCCTTTGCAGCTCTGTCCCTAGGACCAGCTGTCACACAGGGCTGCCTACCTTAAGGAAACACTGAAGAACCATCCTGTGATGTGCCATCATCCAGAGGCATGATTCAATTAAGTGAAAGGTCTTCTTTAGGATTAATTTGTGCTTAGAGACACTGATCTTCATTCCTTCTTTAATAGTCAATGAAGAGAGACAAAGGCTTCTCAGCTGCTAATTTAGTCTATAAAGTCGGGTTCTTCCAGACAATGATTCAAAGCAGTATCCTGCCTTTTTCTCAATCAATTATACAAGGGACTGGACTTTGTTAGCACTATTGTGATATTCCCTGAAGACTCGCCTTTTAACAAAAGTGAACGCACAGTGAAATATGTAAGAGGCTTGTCAAAAACTTTCTCCTGATTCCAGTCATCATGTACACTTCAAGATTTTCTCTCTTCACCGCTTATTCTGTGAGATATTACATGTCAATGTCAGACAGTAAAAGTTGCTTATATCATCACTGTACATATTCATTCTTTTGGTACAAAAAGGTGCCTACTTTTTATTGGAGAGAATCATTCAAATTTAGGGTAATTAAGGGAAAAAGTCATGTAAGGGAGAAAAAAAATCAGTGTATACTGGAAAATATCAGTCAACCGTCTTGGCCCACACAATCCCTTCTCTCTTGTATTGGCAAAAGGATTTTCATACAGTAGAATCAGTTAACTGTGTAAGAAAGCTTATATTACTAAACCGTCTTGGGTTCATCTCTTTATTCACATTCTTTATCTGCTTTCTCTTTTTTTTTTTTCCTTTTTTTTT
>VZTX01012645.1:49027-105215 GCA_013400915.1 Pardalotus punctatus
CTTTTTTTTTTTTTTTTTTGTCAGGTCTAAAAGTTAACTGAGGGAATTGGTTTTTTTTTGCTGGGTCTGTACCATACAGAAGTGCAAATATACAATTTACATTGTCAAAGCAGATACACAGAACTTAGCTGTCAGGTGAAGTGGAAATATCAAAGCTAAACAGCAGTGTCAATGCAGAGTATTTAGATACAATTTCTCATTAAAAATTACTGCAGAGTCAAAACCTATGGTTTTAGTTCAAACCAGATGTCAATTCAATAGTCCCTAAGTACTTTTCCACTTTTTTTTAATTTCTGGTCTTCCCCATAGTCAGAGGAATACAATTTTGCTACAAATGTCAGAAGTTTATAACATTCTGCCTCTACAATTGATGAAAATACATAACTCTTAATCTAAAAATGAATGATACTTTTAAAAAGTAAAATTATGTTAGATTATTTGTATTTTTCAACCTGCTAGTAGCATCTGAATGACTTAGACTAAAAGCTAACACAGTATACACACACAGTTAAAATTAAAGATATGGAGAGCTAAAAGTTTTAATTTCAAGGAAACACATTAGTCACTTCATAATAAGGCATAGATTTTTCAGAAGTGATTTATATTTATTTTAAATGTCCATAATACTTTTTCCATAATGCATAATTCACCGTTTTCAAGGTCAACACAGCCACTTCAGAAAATAAGGATTCTACAGAGTGGTTGGCCTGTTCACCTCTCTTGTAACTACCAGCTATGAACAGCAGGAAAAAAATGACACCTTTTTATTATCATGTTGTTTTTCTTAAGATAGCAAGATGATAAGTTCAAAGGTGCCCTAAGTGAACAGCTAATTGTATATCAACTTCTCTCTGTGCCAGCAGAGACTGTAAATGGAGCTTGAAGGAAAAGTAAGTGATCTAATGTTCCACTAGAGAAGTCCATTGAATAGGTTTTATCTGAAAGAAAGAAGCATACTTATACCAGTATCACCTACCTGTCATATCACACCAAATATAGATTTTAAATGAGCATCTTGTGAATATTGTTAAGTTTAATTAAATTACTAGAGTTTTTTGCCTTAAGAAAAAAATAATTTCCACTAAAATTGTGAAATGTGTATGACTTAATAATTAGTTGTTCATTGGAACAATTTTTCAGTGGAAATGGAACCAATTCCAGGACTTTGAATAAACCTTTAAAAGATCTTCTCTCTTATTTAGTTAATCACTGTATTTAAAAAGTAAAGACTAAGCTATTCTACTTTTGAAGAGGTAACCATCCAAAGGAAATAATTTCTTTGAAGGCTCTAGGATAGTCCTGTCAAAATCACTAAGTGTCAGTAGAAGCTTTAGAAGGGAAATGCGTTAGGTAACTTAAAAGAAAAAATAGTAAAATTTATTTCATGAGCCATTCATGGTGGGAAAAAAATGAGTCAAGTTAAAAATACATGTAAAATGAATGTTAAAAGTGTGTAATTTTAGGATTATGTTAAAGATTGAAGAAGACTTCAAATCTGAAGGCAAAGAGGAAGTCTTTCAGATCACATCTACAATCTCATCACTCCCATACATTTGACCAGGTAAAATGGTTGGTTCCTCTGTTCGTGAAGACAAGAAAACCCTTCTTTTTCCCATACAAATGTATTTCCAGATTAAGAATGTAATTGTGGGCTTTTCTTTTTGTTTTGTTTTGGGTTTGTGTGGAGTTTGGGTTGTTTTGGTTTTTGGATTTTTTTTGGTGCCTTTGCACAGTTTGTAATATCTTTTTAGTAACTAAGGGAGTTACAGATTTAATTGAAAATTACCTTTTACAGATGGCTTCATTTGACTCTTAATTTTCTTTGAAAGAAAGAAATCAAGACACATTGATTTAGGCCCCATGACAAAATGTTAATAGAAATAAAAAAGCAAAATTGGAAAAATTTATTAATATCAAATTAATCAGTAAGGTGAAATCTGTCTCACTAAGTTTTAACCCCCTTAAAATGATGCATTTATTTTAAACTGTGTATGAATGCTTGACTTCATAAGTGAGGCACGGAGAGATCATCCAGAATTACGTATCCCACCTATTGCATCTGAAAATCATTGAATCAGGAGGATTTTCATGCTGTTATGAAGAAATTTGGTCTGCTTTTATTAAATATAAGGGAAGAAAGATTTCAGGTGTGATAGCTCAACCCTGTCTGGATGCCAGCTGCTCACCAAAGTGGCTCTATCACTCCCCTCTCCTCAGTGGAGGGAAAGAAAACATAATACAGCGCTCATGGATTGAGATAAGGACAAGGAGAGATCACTCACCAGTTACTCTCACAGGCAAAGAAGACATGACTTGGAGAAATTAGTTTAATTTATTGTCAATTAAATCAGAGTATAATAATGAAATGAGTTTCTGCTCCACCATGGTCATCCACGGGCTGCAGGGGAATCTCACTTCAGGCGTCTGGAGCACTTCCTGCTCCACCTCTTTCTCTGACCTTGGTGTCTGCAGGGCTGTTACTCTTACAGGTTCTCTCACTCCTCTCTCCAGCTGAATTACACAGGGTTTTTTCCCCTTCTTAAATATGTCATCCCAGCATCTCTGATAGGCTCAGCCTTGGCCAGCAGTGAGTTTGTTTTGGAGCTAGTTGATGCTGGTTCTGTCAAACCCACGGGAGGCTTCAAGCAGCTTCTCACAAAAGCCACCCTTGTAGCCACCCTGCTACCAAAACCTTGCCACAAAACCCAAATACATTCCACCCCTTCTGTCTGTCGTATCTCAAATTCCTCATGTCCCTGTTTGTGAGCCAAAAAAGACTGTAGTATGTTGATCTTGGCTGGACCACTAACATGCTTTGTCACTGCCTTCTCCAAATGGACAGGGCAGAGGAGAAAATAACATGGGAAAAACATGGTTCAAGATAAAGGCAGATTATTAAAGCAAAAACAAAGGCTGTGTGAGGAAGCAAAAAACACCCCAAATGACTTATTTTCTACTTCCCAACAGCAGATGATGTCCAGCCACTTCCCTGGAAGCAGGACTTCAGTGCATATAGCAGTCATTCTGGAAGTCAATTGTCATAACAGCAAATGCTACCCCCCACTGCCTCCCAACTTTTCTCCTAGTTTTTATTGCTGAGCAGACACCATGTGGTATAGAATATCCTTTTGGCCAGCTGGGATCAGATGTCCTGGCTGCATCCCTTCCTAAGATCTTGCCCACTCCCAGCCTCATGGAGAGAGAGTAATATTGGAGATACAGCCTTGATGCTGTGCAAGCACTGCTCAACCATAACCAAAACACTGGTGTGCTACCAGCACCTTTCCAGCCACCAACCCAAAGCACAGTAGGACAAGGGCTGCTGTGGGGAAAATTAACTCTGCCTCAGTCAGACCCAGCATGACAGGTAAAAGACAAACTGAAAAAATAGTATTTACATTTTACTGAAGAGTTATTCTGGATAGCTTTGCTACCTAACAGAAAGTGGTTTAGACAATTCAAAAAAGGTAAATAACTTAATTTATTTTTAGAGGCTAAACACCCAATTTATAGACATTCTATTTTCTGAAATATATTCTCCGCTTTTAAAAGCATCAGGGTGTTCTTGGGTGTTCTTTTTTTTTTTTTTTTTTTTTTTTTTTTTTTGAGGCTGTTGGATCAAATATTTCTTAGGTTAGTATAATAAATTTGCACTCATTTCTGGTTTCCAGCCAGATGTCTCCACCAGACTATGGAATCCTTAAAAATTTTCTTGTAGTTAACTTCAAAGCCTGAAATAATTGCTTTATCACAGCAGGTTAGGAAATCTATGTCTGACACAGAGGTTGAGTCCTGAAAATAGTACAGGCTTATGTTTTATGCATATTTTGAAGACAAATTAGCTTGTTTCAGGAATTTTGATCTCAGAAGATTTAGGTCTTGAAAATATGGATGTTCCTTTATCACTCATTCCAACTGATGCTTCTGTTAAACATTTCCTTTTATCAGAAACTATCTTGTAGGAATCCTACTTGCCTTAGAAGCATCGCACACAGAATATGAGAATAGTGGACAATCTTTTGAGGACAAAAGAATAAAAAAACAGTGAAGGACACTTTACTGTTCTGTCTTGTGAGTCTGTTCTTGCTCATCCAACCAGACACATTACAGTCATTCTGAGACTCCTTTTGTCTGTCAAAACAACACTAAAAGCCCTCTACAACTTAGACATTTGGGAAGTCCCACCCCAAAATGAGCCTTTATAACTGAATGCAGATGTGCCAGGTCTCTAGAACCCTCCTTTCTCATACCAGCCTCAGAGAACACAAAGAAATTAATTAGGCAAAGACTCTTGAGCAGTGTTTCAGTCCTCTACTAGAGAATGAGTTCACTGCTTACCCAGCCACCATTCTTCTTTTATCCAGATGATGTTGGATCTCAGAAAAATTGCTCTGTGCCTGACAGGAATTAAAAATAAAAAATACCGTTATGTTAAAGAAAATATTACAAAAGAAACTTTAAGGCAAGAAAATACAAACCCAGATAATCCTTAAAGTTCTTCCTGAAGTGCCTCAGTGTCTCTTAGCTAGTTTAGGAATGTGCCTGCCTCATTTTCTTTCTAACATATTTAAGATGAAGTTTCCAACTTGCTATTACAAGAATTTGATTCTTACTTCTCTGTTATTGGGCTTTTGGATAATCTTACTCAGTTTCTTTGTTTTTTAGGCTGTGTCTTTTAGGTTTTTTTCACCAGCATTTCCTGATTTGCATTTCCTACTGTGGTGCCTGATTTGTTTACAGTCTTCACAAAGGTTTTAGGCTGTTTTCTCACTCTTATCTTTCTAAAGACATGTTTGTGAAACTGTATAGCTGATGTCTCAAGAAACAGCAATTTTTTAATCACCATAGAAGACTTCAATATTAATTTTGCTGTAAGTGTTGTATAAAGACCTATCATCATTCAACAGATGGTGAATTGGGAACAGTATCATTACAGAAGTATTTAACTTCCTAAATACAGTGTTGGAGAACAAATGCAACTAATAATGGTATTAGTATTGAATAGCCTTGGTTATTCAGATCGGTGACAGCTGGCAGATTTCATTGCTAAGTCATTAAAAATCAACATGAAGCAGTGCTAAATTTATACTGATCTGGATATCCTTGTAAGGATTTAATAGAGAATAACCTTAAATAAGTTAATTTAAATTAATTATATGGATAAAAAAGGAGTTCTGTAAATGTTACCAAATGTTCTTGGTTTGAAATGCTCAGATTTCAGTGAATTTATGGAATTAGTGATGCTGCACAGAGGAACTAAATGTATTGACTCACAGAAATTCTGGGACTCCTTCACGTTAAAAGAAAAATGCTCAGAGTCCTGGAAAAAATTGTGGAAAGGCATTGTGGCCTTTCCTGACTGAAAAATAGAGTGTAAGACTGTCAGGAACACACTTGGAAGGAGAAAGAAAGAAAACACTAGCTAGGAAAGAAAAGTAGTAAGTGTAGGTATAAATTTTCTGCTGCAAGTCCAAGTTAGACGGCTGCAAATGGAATAAGAACAAAACCCCAAGGCCACTTTAGTTTTATAAATATCTGTGAATCAAAAAAAGAATCCCAACCCAGCTTGAAAGACCTACCTCATACACCAGAAACAGTCCAACGGCATTAGCACTGCACTCTGCCAAAGCCCATTTACTGTCCTCCTGCATTTTCTTTCAGGAAGACAGCATAAAACGTGTGGAACAGCACATGGAAATGTGAGCATATCCATACACAAAGTCAAAGCCAAAGATGCAATGTCTGAAGTCAGAAACACATGATCATTTCTGTCAAAGGACCCTGAAAATCCCATATAAATCAGGTGTCTATAAGATGAACATGTAAGATATTTGGAAATCGATTTCTTACATTGATCTACAGAGTTAGGAGAGAAGTTAGTGAAAACATTTTTTAAAATCTAAAAAAAAATAAAAATATCCCAAACAAAAGCAAACAAACAAAACAAACAAGCAAGCAAACCAAAAAACCCAACCACCAAAACCCCATAAACACCCTATTGAACTACAGGACTATTCAATGGACTGACGTAGCATGCAGGAAATAGAGAAGTTTCAATACAATTATCCAGATGATGATTATTTGCAACAATGAGCATTATTGCATCTGCTGTACATGTTTTGATCTCAGTTGCTACTAATGTTAACTGTTTATCCATCCATTTTTTATGAAAGCAGGATAATTAGGGCAAAGTGGGAAGATAGCGACATTTAAAGCTTAAATCTGAATTTAGACATGAATATTTTTGAAAGATATGTCTTCTCTGTTAACTTGTAGAAATGGGACAGCTACTTCTTATTTTATTGTCTTCAAACCTCAATAAGAGTAATTTTAAAAGATTTTTGTCTTGAACAATATATTTAAGTAAGATACTTCCTGGATACAGTCCAAAGACACCATGCGTTATACAGAGATGAATGATTTTCATTTGTATCTACTGCCATCGACTGTTTTGTAAGGAAGTAAATCATTAAAGATATCCAGGTAAAAGAAGAGATTAATTATCCCTAAACTTTTTATTGTAACAGAGAAACCTCTCTCTTAATAAAAATAAATTAATCAAAGTAAGAATATTGGCCATACAGATTATATTTTTAAAAGTCGGAGTGTCAGAAAATTTCTGGTTCATATTTAAATAAAATTGCACTCATTAGAGCCTTATCATTGGCTGTATTTCCATTAAGAAAAAAGATTTTAATTAATAATCAGATTAATTAAACGTTCCTGTCATTTCTCAGCTGTACTTCCACGTTAGTATTACATTGATTTTAGGTAATTTCTACAGAAAAACAAATAAGATTTAAAATACACAATAGAAAAAATTGTAAAATTCTGTAAAGAAAAACAAAAGACAGCATTTTATAAGTGACCCTGATATTCAGCTACTTTGGATTATGCAACAGACAAACACCCTGTAGGCAACAAGGGTAATGAAGAAAATGGGTGCACCAATGAATTGTTACAGGAAGCTCCTCTCTTCTCAGTCCTGTCCCTACTCAACACAGACTTGATGTGGACCTCTGAGTCCCCTGTGTGCCACGAACATTAAACCCAGATCTTTCAAAGGATCCCACAAAATTGGAGTAAAGTTACTGTTAAAAATAAAATACAAGGGAGGAAGAAGTTTGTGGATGCTGTGGGAGACATGCTGTTGACCCTATTAATTTTTCCAGTTCTTTGTGATCAAGTAAATGTTTAACTATTTGTTAATAAAAAACTCAATTAGAACAACATAAACCTATGTGTTAAGTGTATGCCTTTATTGTAAAAAAAAATCCAAAAACAAACCAACAAAAAGAGATTGAATGCTTTGTTCAGGATAACATGCTCATAATGGATAATAATGGTGTTCACAAAGTCAAGTAATTATATCTAGAGTATTTGTCCAAGTTTTAAAACCATTTTATATTTTCTTTTTACTCTGCTCCAGGGAGATAAAACTGATGCACTGCATGCTTTAAAAATGTGATGGAACGTATTTAACATCTAATTTCTGTGTGTATCTTTTTTTGCTTACAGAAGGACATTTTCACTACAACTTTTGTTGAACAAACTGCCAGTTTTACACCCTTTTCCAAGACATTTGCATTGACTGGCAGAACTGCTGCTAATTTATGTGTGAGGTGAGGTTGAAAGCAAAAATAAGTTCCCTTGTACCAACACGATCAGCTGGTTTGGCTTCAAACTGAATTTCAAAGAAATATGAAATCATTTACAGTATCAACCCTTGTGTGAGCTGAATGATAGTGCATAGCAGAGCCAAGTACTTCAATGAAAATTCAAGAAGGTTTCTCAGTATGGTTTTTTTCTCATAGAAAATAAAATTAACAATATGACACAGAGGAGATGGGGAAGCATTGTATAACTTTGGGTAAAGTATTTTTCCAAACATGCTATACCAACAAAGTCCATGAAACCATTACTCAGACTCACCATATTTCATAAAATCAATTATTTTCATTTCCTATGTTCTCACTTCTGTATCATTACCTGAGAAGTTGAGCTTCTAATTAAAAACAGGCAAAAAAACATGAAATTAAAAAACTCTTGGATAGAAAAGCTTTAATACATAAATCAAGAAGACTGAAGACAAAAGGAGAACAAACAGAGCTGGTTTTACCTCATGATTCAGAATGATTTTTGAATGCCAGAGGATGACATCACCACACCAACAATAGTAATTGTTTTATCATGATTGTTTTATCCTGAGCTGAGAAAATAAGCATACATCTTCACTAAAGGGTAAAAAGTAGTCACTTTAGTAAATCATTAGGGAGAGAGAAGGTGGTCTGCAGTTTTGGACGATGAATTAGCTACCTGCCAGGAAATCCATCAGGTACTCCTCATTTCTTTGTCCAGGAGCTGTATTTAAGCCCTTGCTCTTCTTCTTCACCTGTGCAAGGAGAACTTCCCCATCCAGCAGAGGACTGGTGAGAGCAGAAGTGGTGGCTCCTCTGAATGTCACTGTCTCCTCTCCCTGAATTGATGCCAAAGTCCAAAAATAGGTGGACAGAGCAGTGGGCTTTTGCTGGGAAGGACACAGCTCAGCAGTATGTGAGGAAAAAGAACAGGAATGCTGATTGCCCCCATGGCCGGACGAGTCCTGCAGTCACTGGGAAGTCTGCAGAAGCCACTGCAGTCTGAGGTGAATGTGGGAAGTTGAGTTAGCAGGTTGGCACGGCCATACCTACAGACGTTGTCAGGGACAATGAACTCATGGTAGCATTAAAGCACAAATGCACTTAACTACAGTAAGGAGCCAGTAGTTACCTTCTGCCCTTGTTCTATGAAATCTCCAAGAAAAGCCAACCAAAGAACTTTGAAAAAAACCCAAACCCTGTGGATTAAAAACATTATGATCTTATGTAAAAACTTAGACAAATTAAATTTTATAATATAAATTAGGCATGTCAAGTTAGAATTTGGGCTCTCTGATATATTAATTTTACCTATAGTTATATCTATGGGCTGGTTGAAAAATATTATAAATCCCACATAACTACTGAGAGGTATATAAACCGTTCAATATTATCATCTGTGTTAGCAAACAAAACAACTGAGATAATGCTATCAAATCAGATGTTCAGCTTTGTGTTAAAATCTTAAGTCAGAAGTGTTTCTCTATCTACCTAAGACAAAACCTTTGTCTATTAGATTCTAATTTGCTATTCGGACCACCTTTGCTGATTAGGTCTACCTTTGCTATTAGGAATGCAAAAATACTGCAGCATTTTTACAGCAAATGCTCAAAGAGCTGCTGCATTTTACTGTCTTCATGTTACAAACCTATTAATTTATAGACCTATTAATTTACAATTGTCTCCATGTGTTGATTTTAGTGTTAATTAATAACTCTTTTTTCTGTTGTGAATAGTGTTAATTACTCTCCTGAACCTTTCTGTAAGGCAGATAATAGAGATCATGGAATAGTTTAATTACAGACCATTATTGCAAGTATAAATAGTTCCTTTCAAAAGTGCTAAGTGAACCATAAGTTTAATTCAGGGCAGAATTGGGACATCAAGATCAAAACTGAATTTATTCTAGCAAAGAAATTGTTGTTGTTGTTATTCTGAAGACTCCTTATAATTGCTGAAAGAATTTCATTATAGTTATTTTATCCATAACACATCTCATCACCTTCCGACTAACATTCACAAGAAAGACTTTGTTCTCAGTTGTCCCTGTACAAGTGAAGTTGCACAGACCTAAATTGTTACTGTTTGATACATTACTTTTATCTCTAATTTTTAAAGGGTCATGAGTTCTGTGTCTTTGCAGATGTGTACATTTTTTTCTGCAGAAATAAACTGTGCTTGTTTTTCCATGAAGTGGCTGAGGTGTATGCTTACACAAGACCCTGCAACACATTGCCTTGCATATTTGAATGAAATCTGTAGGGGGAAAAAAAGTGCTTAATTTAAAATGCTCATAAAATTTATTTTATGGTAATGCTTTTCAATGTATGAAATTGTAAAATATTTAAACGCTTAAATCTTGTTTTGAAACTAGAATTATTCAAATATTTTAAGTGCATGGCAGAACATCAACTAGGGACTGCTTCAGGTGCTTAAAGGTATGTATCTGGAGCCATTTTTATAATCAGGGAGCATGGTGCCACTCCAGAGGCACAGGTCTGCACATATCCTCTACCTTCATATTTGTCCGCCAACTCTGTGCAAATGTTTCACATAGTCTCAAGTGATAGTAGTTGTTGATATTAAGACATATTGAAAGAGATTCAGGTTCCTGGAAAATATTAATTTAAAAGTGGTACTGCATGGCATTCTAAGAAACAACTGGGAAACTTTTATAAAGGTTTCAGTAGCTGCTAAGCTATTTATTGCCTGAAATTACACATGCAAAAATCTATTATGTAATCATCAGTATCACACTTTTAGATTAGGTGTGGAAATTCCAGTTGCTGGAGAAAAAAGTGAGGAACTATGTTTCTAACACTAATGGAATGTGAACAATACTCTGTCAGGATGAAAATAAATCAAAATCCCACAGAAAACTAGAAATGGAATACTTATTTAAGTAATTGTTACAAGAAATGAGAGAGATAGTATTGAAAGTGAACTGTGAAATTTTACTGTTGCAATTCAAGACAATATTGACCGACTATCTCACATACAGAGATTGTAACAAGGACAGCATGTTCAGAAAACTTTGATTTTTGCAAGAGTGATCAACACACTCTTGCAAAGCTGGCGTTGTAACTGGTTGGAACAGACAGATAACAGAGTCTAATAAGGCTGTTAAATATAATATAAAACATGCTGATGGAATGATCATCTCAAAGCTACAGGCACATGAAAAAGAGAAATCTACATATTCTTGAGAAATTAATGAAGCACAATTAAAAATCTGCTTGATTATATTCATAGGGAAGGTATTAGATGAGTTTTTCCTTTCAAATTCTTATTGCAGTCTGGAAACCACACTTGCACTGACAGTCCTCGATTTTGAAGATTCTCCTTAATGTGGCACATTAGGAAACCAAGAGCAATGTCCATCCACAGAACTGACATTTCTACTTTCTAGGAAGAAATTGCATTCAGCAATACTATCACACTACAGCATAACATTGTCATTGCAGCCAATAGAGGTGTCAAGCATCGCAGATTAATTGAATTCAGTCCGAGCTTCCGGGGCTTTAAAGACAGGCTTACAAGTAATACCACAGTCTGTTATGAACACCTCAGGCATCTCTAAATGATGCAATGTGACTGTGTAGTGCACTACCATACTCTGAATGCAGATTTATGCTACATTAAACCCCGGAAGCAACAGAAGCACACTAAGATAACTGCTGGCAGGTACATGCACAGCACAAAGGTGCCTCCAGTATCAGAGCTAGCTGGGACACAGCCTCTGCCTAGCATTGTACTATGCTGTGCAGTGCAAATACAAATTACACATTCTCACGTGAGGAGCCCTTTAGGAGGACACTTGCTCAGCTCTGTTTTAGAGGATGAATAATGTGCGGTACATACTTTGTGCTCATGTGCTTTAAAGCTGTAGCAGGAGTTTCCACAGGCTTCCAACACCAGGAGCAGCTGACCTAAAGACAGCCCTTTCCTATTCCTTTTGTCCCCAGGTTCTAAAAGGACCTCTAAACTCAACCATTGTTGTCTTTTTCTCTAACTTCAGATCTGAACCTGAATGCAGGCCACAGCAACTTGGTGTTAGTGTTGGTGCACTTGAGGTTTTATTGACGTTAAAATCATTGATAAACCTAATAAAAACAAAGCACCTATACATCCCTGAAGAATGGTTTGAGCTGTGTAAGTGCTAAGCCCTTGTTAATTTAGAGTGTTGATTAGCATTCCATAATTATATATTAACTATAAAAGCAGTATTATCTAAACTACTACACTAAGTATACATGACAACTAACCCCCCATTTTTTAATCTAGAAATACAACATGAAAAAAATGTAAGAGAAGTCACAGATTGAATACTTGCTACAGTAAAATAAAAATTTTACTTAAGACTTCTATGTATTGCATTCAAGACCATACATTTTTCCTGAAAGGCAATAATTTCTTTACAATATATTAATTTAACTGGATGAATACTACAGTTAAGTGTCTCATTAAATGATAGTCTATTGTATATTCTCTCAGCCAAAGGTGAGATTCATTTATCCAATTAGACACATGTGTGAGCAATCTGTCACTAGGTGATGATTTAGACCTTAGAGGCTGTCATCTTGAGGCCATGAAGAGACCAGGTAGCCTCCTCTGGAGAATGCTGCAAATCCTCCAGCTGAGGAAGGAGCTTCCACACCCAATAGAAGGGACTGGTGTAGCACAGGCTTGTCCCAGATTAAGTATGAGAATGGTGAAGCACTGGACAGGTTTCCCAGAGAAGTTGTGCGTGCCCCATCCCTGGCTGTGTTCAAGGCCAGGCTGGAGGGGGCTTTGAGCAACTTGGTCTTCCACAACAGTGGAAGGTGTCCCTGCCCATGACAGGGGGTTGAACTAGATGATCTTGAATGTTCTTTCCAACCCAACCTATTCTCTTCTGTTCTATTTCTATTCATTTTAGTCTAGTCTAGTCTATTCTGCACTATTCATGCTCTTGAGAATACGTGTCTGAAATAACTCACAAAATTCTAAGTTCCCACATTTGAAATAACAGATTTCCCTGAAGGAATCTCAATCTCTTCTTTCCCCTCCCAAGGCAGTACTATTTTGAAGACAGAACTTTCCAGTCCTAGTTTTGAAAATGTCTTTTCCTCTGTAACCTGCAATACAAAAGGCATTGAGCCAGAGAGGTGGGCAGCAAGGAGAGAGTAACTGGTTGTACAATCTGACTAGACAAATTACTTCTATACAACTGGACACTGTCTGAAGTGAGGAGTGCTTAGTGAACAGGAATCAGAAGCCAGATCTACATGTGAGTGAACCTTTGGCAGTAGTGTCAGAGGACTCTCAAGAGAATAACAATGAAAGTAACAACTACTCAGGCAATAAATATGCAGTCTAGAAGAAAGTACCTGAAGAAAAAACACTCAAGCCATAAAATCTGTTATTGACTGCCCATGTGATACATTCAAGTTCATAAGTTCAGTCACCTAATTGAAGTAATGAAGTGTATATGAATTGCAGATAAAACAGCCATGCCAAGTTAAATAAATACAAATAGTTAATACAAAGCACCTGAAGTCAAAGGCAAACTGGCAGAAAATTGAAAATCGGAGTGAATGTTATGAATAAAGCAACGCCTTTTAATAGAACCATTAAAGGTGACTGTGATTTCAAACAGTGGGGGCAAAATGCTTGAACTTTGTTAGAATTATTTCAGGGATATGTAAAGACTTAAAGCGCACAGTTGCCTGTCTCAAGCACTGTTACCACAGAAGGACTTTGCCATGCAATAAGCACAGAATGGAGTGACTGGGTGGCACTAAATCCAGGCCTGGCTGAGGCAAGATCTGGCTGGCACATGCCAGGTAATGCATCCTGGCAAAAATTCCCAATGTAGCAAACTGTGTAAAGAAGCAACCGCTCATATGCATATCACTGGTCAAACAAACATCACCCCAAGTAATGTGACAGATGGCATCTGCAACCACTGAAGCTTCCGCACCTGAATATGCCTCCATGAATACCTGGAACTCAGACTGTAAGTTAAACCACAATGATGGGAACTTGAGATAAGATAGAGGTGGTCCAACTGTTATCTCAGATATAGGGGGAGGTTAACAAATCTGGGAGAGGAGATTGTATCACTGACAATGGACATAAAGAATGCAGAATTTATGGGCCACAATGAAAGCCAACTCGGCAACTGTGCTGAAATGAGCTCAGGTTGAGTAAAAGGTAATTCACCAGGGGGAGATTGCAACCACCGAGCACAGACCCACTGCCTCAAAAACTTCACGAGAAAAATTGAGCATGAGGATTAACCAGTAATAGAAGTGAGGGAATTATTTAACTGATAGAATAAGAGAAATATTTGGCCATTAACTCTTTTGTTTGTAAAAATACATGTATAAATAGTAAAAAGTTTTGAATGACCTCAGGTTCCCCACAAACAGAATGATTTTGGAGCCACAGGCAGTGACTATCTCCTGCTGGCTCGCTCTCTCTCTCCTAACTTACCCCCTCTACTTTTATGTTTCTTTCTATCTCTCTTCCTCACATTTACTTTAAATAAAATCCATATAATTGAGTTCAGCATATGGCCTCATTTGCCCCCTAATTTGGGCAGAGGTATCTCTCAGTAATTACATCTTAGTAGGATATTTTACAAGTTTAAAATTAAATGTAGCATATGAGAAGAAGCTGTTCGTGAAGAGATTGTACTCTCTTGAACATATTGGTACAAGACTGTATATCTGAGTATAATGTTAATGATAAACAAACATTTCACTAACTGACATGCACAAATTTTGTGGATCAGACCTTAGAGTATCTCTAATGGCATCAGAATTTGTCACTGAAGGGAGCAGAATACCAGTGTTTTTCCAGAAAAAATGCATTTTATGCTTCCTTGAATAAGTATAAAAATTCAGCTAAATCTTAGCATCTCAAGGCATGAGTTAGATACAATATTAATACATATATACCTCTTTACATACACTATATAAAATATAAAGGTACCTACTGTGTCTAGGTCTCTGTGTACCTTTATGCATGTTATATAATGCACATTATTTGCCCATATTGTTGTATACCCATTAAATTACACACTTTTGGTAACTGAGAATGGAAATAAATATATGAAATATTATAATTTATAATATCATTCATGATAATAATTTCTTATTATTATTAATAATGTTCTGTTTATACTGCAGAGCACTGCTGCTGACAGTGTACTTATATCAATGGCAACAGGCCCAGCAGTGTCCTATAGAAACAATGGAAAAGAGCTTACATCATATGGACAGTTTCCTAGAAACAACTTTCTAGTATATCAATATACAGAAAGTGGCATCTTGATAACCATGTCACAGATTAACATCACTACAGTCTCCAAGCACTACTTAGCTCTTCCCAAACTTCTTGACATCATCTTTGAATGAGGGTGACATGATCACATAATTTTACAGCCCCACAACAAATTCATCCTGATGTTAACCTTCTGTGGCTCACAAATCCTGCTCCTGCCATCTCAGCTTTTTTTCCAGGCAGATTGAAGGGAGAAAGGGTTCTTAGACATTTTTAGGTTGGTTGCTTAGTCTTTCAGTCTTAGTCAAAATTACACTCAAAATTTTAATCAGTAGAGCTTTCATAGTTGTGGGTGTGAAAAAAAACCTCAGCCCTCAGTGTGAAAAAAAATCCAGTCTCAGACACTGTTATGTCAGAAAAATACCTTATGCAGAGACATTTATGCTGACAGAGTCTTTGTCATACTTAGTTTATGTCACTGAGAGGATTAGTGAGACTATGATGGCAGAAAAGCACCTTCTGCTGCCATGCTCTTCATGTATGCTGGGGGCTCTGCTGAAAAAATACTTGGTGTGACCAAACCAGTGATGATGGCATCAGCTCAGATTTGTTGATATCTCTCCTCTGCTCACCTTTGATGTACTGTCAGCACCACACAGTTTTTAACCTGCTGTGGCTGCTGAAGTCCCACACAGCAACGGTGATGCATAGAAACTCACAGGGTATAAAAATTAAGACATAGTCTAAGACTAGCTTGCCATCCTAAATCCTGTTATTTTTCAAGGATCTCTTCATTCTCTTACTCTGATATATGTTCAAGTCCTTACAATTTATGCATGATTGTCTCTATATAAGAAGCCAGGAAGATGAAAGAGAAACAAGATACTTTTAGGTCTCCAAAAACATGTTCATAGTACACATTATTGAAGGTGAAAATTGTCTTTTTTTATATACTTTAGTCACTAAGGAAAAAGTGAACAAGATAGCTTTTATCTAAGGATTGAATTGGCAGAGGCATTATAATAAATCCTTGGTAGTATCTGAAACACATTCTACTTTGATTACTGCCAGGATCTGGGGCTAACACCTTCAGCACCTTCATTTATTTGTGATGAAAACATGCTCTTAAAATTCTTGCAGTCACATAATTTACATTCAGAACTTCTGGCTTGCATCTCCATTTCTGTGATTTTCTCTTTACTTAAATGAAAACTGTTCATGGCATTCAGTACTTGGCCTCTCCAGACCTCTGAGGAAACTATGACTGCTAATAGTCCACTGCAGTTACAACACATTATTATTTACTTTTGACAATCCATTTGAAGAAAACTCTTTTAATAAACTGATTAACTTGAATACTTCCTGTTTGCCATATAAGCATCTTCTGCATCTCTAACAAAATTGAAATGCAAAGGTAAACAGACATTCCCTTTCTCTCCACACTTTCACATGTGTTCTTCCCTGATAACCTGTCCCCCTCCAATTCTGCACAATTTTTCTTTCTTTTTTGATGGGAAACATATTTCTTTGATAAAATCAAAGAAATATGCAGATATGACATCTTTAAGATTAGATATAAATATATAAATCTGATGAGCTCCACAACTGCAAATCACTGTTAGTCCTACATTTATGAAATGAATTTAAGTATAGCAATTCTTCTGAACATTCAATTTATACTTGCATTAGAAAGATTTTCATCGGGATTATTTAATTAACTGAAATTAGTTCCTTTCAAACAAAGTATTAACTGTAGATTTGAACACCTCAGGTACCTAAATCATCTCAAAAATAAGTTAGATGATGAAGCTTGAAGAAAAACACTCAAAAAACCTCAAATAAGAAGAGGACATTTTGCTTCTGAAGCTGCCAATACATCCTGCTACTCCTCTTAAACTGGCTTGCAACTAACTCCTCTCTCAGTAGAGCTGAGAAGTTAGGGCCAGTGAAAGTTCAAGGGAAAGAAATGACCCAGGAGAATGAGCACTGACCAGTCCAAAAGCTAGGTGGGTTTCCACTTATGTACAGCAGAAGTTTAGAGCTTGTCCTTAGCAGACCATACCTTATCTGAATGATCTGAGCAAGGTCAACTAAGAATCTCATAGGAATATGCCAGTAATTCCAGGCAGTTCATGTAGTTTGTGGTCATTAGGTGAGAGAAGTTCAGCACCCAAAAGTCTTCTCCATAGACATAGAGGGGTTTCAATGACAATATCAGTCCTACCTGTCCCTTTTGCAGTATTTCACCTCTCAACAGAATGAACATTTTTCAGATCAGTCTATTTCACAGAACCATTTACATTACTGTGTGAGCAATGAACATAAACCTGCACATGCAACAAAATGACAAATACATTGCAAATATGAATTTACAATGTTCTCTGTTTTGCTGGACACTAGCCTTGAAACCACACACTCACCTCAATTCTGTCAGCAACAATTTATAATCACGAGTAAGCAGCTAAAGCTGGTGGTGATGGTAGAGACTGTTTAGCAGAGATATTTTTTAGTTTTGTGTCTTCTATGCTTAACTATCCAACCTACCTGTACATCACAAACTTTGTGAGGAAAGGTTAAAAACTGTACTTCTTAGGTGAAGGTATTAAAGGGAAATAGTGTTTCACGGAGAGTTATCAGAAAATTTCTTTTTGAGGCTTTGATCTGTGTTGCTTTGAAGAGATGAGATGAAGATTTAGATTGCAAGTCAGTCCTAAAAACTATCTGTTTTTGCTAGACAGCAAAGGTAGACACCTGTGAGCCAGTTCAATGCACAGATGCAAATGAGACTACATATGAATTTCTCTGTTATGATGAGTCTCAAAGGAGATCCATTAGAGCTCAATTAAGAAACAGCTTGATGTAAATTTTCTCCTTCCATTTACTTGCTTATGTTTTCCACATATGCTGCATAGGAGAAAAACAGGTATCTGTGAATTTTAGAAACTATGCCAGTCTGCCTTTTACCATTACATTTTATACAGCTTACTGTTTATTTTTCTCTTGTGTATTTTTCTTACAAGAGTGTACTTTGCCGACTAGGTCTTTATGGGAGTTTGTTAAAAAGAAAAAAAGCACAACCACCATCTTATTGCTAAACTCAGACCTTGGTGAGGTATGTGAGTATTACGTTGTAAGCAAAAGTAAATTATTTGGAGACTTCCTGGAATGCACAGCAACAAAAGAATAAAAAGGCATTTTTTTTGTCTTAATTTTGATAGTGAACACAAGCATAATTCCAGATAAAGAAAAGATTTATCAAAGTGAAGTATTATTTGTATGTTTGAGAAGTGTGATCTTTTCAGTCATTTATCTTTTCGGTCATTTATCTTTTGTGACTTCTTAAGAAAGCAGCAGCTTAGTGCTTTTAAGGAAGGGTGGTGAAAACTGGCTGTAATTACTGGTGACAAGTGTTATTTGCTTTACCTTGTCCTGAAGTATTTGAACTGTAGCTTGCAATTAAGGATACTGAATAGTAATTAACTTCTACCATGACTGTCGGTGTTAAAACTTAGGTCAATATACTACAACAAAAAAGTTTAATAAGGCAACAAAAGCCTTTATTTCTTATTACCAAAGTCAAATTAACACAGGGAAAACGAAAGAAAAAAAGGTCAGAAAGACTTATTTAAAATAGGAAACAGACCGCATTGAACATAGTTGTTTCTTCTAAAACTTCAGAAATTGATTTTTTTTTTTCACAGAGTTAATTTATATGCACATCAGATGGGATAGTATTGAGTGTCAATGCAAGAACATTAAGTTTTGATGAGAGTTTATGCATCTGAGGTTAAGGGAAAAGATTGAGACACAGTTTTGTACTGGACATAGAACCACCACAACCTTTTTTTTTTTTTTTTAAGAAACAAAGCTTTTGGTCTGACACTGCTGATTAGTCATAGTTACAGAGTGAGCAAGTATTCTAAATGGAAATTCTGAGTTTTATATGCAAACATGTAAAGTCAACAAAAGAATGGCCCCTGAAGTTTGTAGAAAATTAATCTCATCAAAAAAGGCACAAGAAACTTAATCCCAATCTGCCACAAATATGCAATTTAAATAAGGGGTGAATGCACAGATGTACTGTGAGGTGCGTCCAGGAGACCAACAGAGAGGAGGCAGACCAGCAACAGCCATATCTCCTGGGCATTCAATTAATCCTGCCTGCTTCATCATTTTCCAGTTCTTATTTAAGCCGCCATAAAAAGCTGAACTTTCCATTAGTGTTGAAGAGGACAGTAGTAATAGAAAGAGATTTATATCCTCAATTTAATATGCTGTAGTACTTTCTATAGTCTGTTCATTATTAGAGTGTAGGTAGGTCATCCAATCATTATCACTCAAGCACCCATAACAATTTCAGAGAAGCATGTTCAAGTAACAGTCTTTTCCTACTGAATGAAATTATTTGGTTTACTCTTAACTAGACAGTGATGGGAAGATATAATGCAAGCAGATCAATGAAGTTTAGTATTGTTTTGCAAGATAGTAAACTATGTCCTGCACATTAGAACAGCATAACAATGATAGCTACTTTAAAGGAAAAAAATATTTCTGTTTCATTCATCGTGTTTTAAAATTCCAAGGGCCGATTAAAACTTAAATTTAGGTCTCACTTTCTGGTGTTACTTTCCGGGTCTGAAGAATTTTTGAACTGTTCACTTTTGATTAAAGAAGACAAAAGAATGGTTAGAGGAGAAGGCAAAATAATCTCCTTTTAGCATGCCTGGTGTCTACCACACTCAACATTAAAGAAGGTACTAAAAGCCTGTACTAAGGACAGCCAATGCAGTGGTGTCTGCCAGGGTACTTACATATTTAGAAGTAGTAGTCTTGAGTTTTGGTACATTTGTCAGTGAAGTAACAAGCCCAGCAGCTCCTAGTAGTCCTGTCACAAGAATTTGCACTCAAATCCTCCCTTCTTTCAACTGTGCAAAAGACCCAAATTAAGCAGGGAGAAGTTATTGACATAATTTTCCAGTTGAACGAATTAGTCTTATAGCTCACCTTCCTGTAATCATTCTTTCTGATTTGCATGTGAGAACCATTGCATGACGTGATTTGTCTTGTTTTGCTTTGATCCTTAATTTCTTTCCAGGATGGTCTCTTGTGATCAGTGTTCAATTAAGCCGCAAACTCCTTGAAAGATAAAACAGGCTTTAGAATCACAGATTCATAGGATTATTTACTTGGAAGGGACCTCTGGAGGTAATTTTCTCAAAAATCCAACTCAAAGGAGGGCCAAATTTTCCCAAGTGATAGTAAGACAACTGTTTTTTAAAATAGCTCTTCCTAAATTTATTATAGCAGCTTTTATAATGGAGTCCTGATTTTGATTTCTCCCTATGTTAAATTAGTTTATCTGCTGGGTGTGTGGGGGGGGGAGGAATAATTGAATCCTCAAAAAACCTTCAAAATTATTATAAAATATGTTGTTGAAACTAGAGAGACAGAATTAAGGCACCTTGGGTTCCAGCTATCAAGATGTTATTCCATTTAATAGTCTGCATGGAAGGGCCAGTATTGAAGCAAGAACTTCACCTGATGTTTAATATGGCTTACAGATCTTATGATTTCCTCTCCTTTATGATTTTCTTCCACTTTCAATTTTATGTTTATCCAACCCCTTACTCCTGTACGCTACAGACTAGAATAAAAAAGCTGGAGAATTGGGAGTTGCTGCCTTCATTGTCCTTTCTCATGATGCTAACACTAGCTTAGACAGCATTAAAACAAGTTGTAAAGTGTAAAGGAGAAAGGAAAAATTCTTTTTGCAAGGGTAGCAACAGCAAGGCTAAGGCTGCCTAATGTATCTGCCAATCAACCAACTTTACAAATTCAAAGTGCCAGACTTGAACAGTTTTCTGCATGAAGAGCCAACTAAACCTGTGTAAAGAATAGTAAAGGAACTCCAGCAGATAAAATCTACAGATTTAGCATAAAAATTCGAGGCCATTATGAAGTTAGAAACCAATAGATTCTAATGGGAGTGCTATTTATTGTCTAGATAAAGGTTTGTAATGATTTACACATGTTTGTGGACATATACACAGTTTTGTAGGCAGTTGTGTATCAAATTTTATTTAGAGAAAAAAGCACTTATGAGGACAATATAGTTTTGATCTTCTTTAATTTTCATTACTGATCTACAGCTGTCTACAGAGTATTTTAAGAAGGCTGTAGAGAAATTTCTGAAAATCTCCGGGTCCCACCTTCCTTCCGAGTGAAACAGGGTTGAAGTTGAGTAAGGTAGTTTGGACTAATTTTCTGGTGTTTCAGAGCAAAGGGATCATTTTTAGGTTTATAATGTGCTTGGAAAAAATCTAACATGATTATTACCTTCCTGATTCCAAGCTCTTTTCCAAACAAGATTGAAATGTCTAAGTTTTTTCAAGCTGTGAAAAGAGGTCTTAAGAATACAGGCCCAAGTTCCCTTTAGAGGAGAGAATGTCTGCAGGATGCACATACAATGCCTACTCAAAAACTATCAAGCAGGAGTCTTGAAAAATACCAATGCCAAAAAATCTTAACCAAGATGAGGAAATAGTACAATGAAGCTATATGGCAATTATAAGGTGAAAGAAGAGAAAAAACAAACCATATCTTCTAAAATGGTCTGTGGGTTTTTGGTTTTGTTTTTGTTTTTTTTTTTTTTAAATTTTAATTGGGCCATTGATTCAAGTGCTTTGCACTTGCTAGCAGTAAAAAAAATCAGATGCTGACTATAGCCATCTGCTACAAAACAGCTGCAGGTACTTACTGTACTTTAGATGTGGTGCATATAAAGTGGTGACTAGCATAATGAATAAAAGATTCACATTTCTATCTACTTCAAATTGTACAAGAAATCAAAAATATTAATTGATAAATTTCATATTTTAATAATTTAAAATAAAAAAAGAAAGAAACATTTTTGCTTTTAATCCAAAAGATACAAGATGCTGTTAAGCACAAATGCCATGAGATACAAACAAGGAGCTCTAGGCAAAGTGATTGAGATGTTTAATGTAAAGTAATTGAGAGGATCTCTATTTTTTTTGCTTCTTGTAATCTTGGATCTGTAATTAATAGTATCTCAATTTAGATTGCATTACAAGGAAGTTTTCTTCTGCAAAAGAGAGCATTTTAGTAACAGTTTTGGTTATGTCTTATTTTTCATCCTATTATAATTTTCATCTTATGGATAATTTCATGTAGTATGAGCTGATGCTCTGTTTTCAAATCATAGGGACTTGCTAGCCAATGACTGCATGAAAGTAACACAAACACTATGCACTGTAGGGACATTAAAGGTAATGCCTTTAATTTTAAAACAGCTGTTTTGTGCTCTCCTTTATAATGAAAGCAAAACAATTCCCAGTGTGGACATGCCGCACAGATTTAGACACCTACATTTAGGTGTCCACTTGCAAGCTAGCATCCAAGCTACCACTTTGTTTTTAGAAGACTTTAGTATTGATTCAGGTGCTCACTCAAAGGCTTTCAGTGTCTTTCGAGATGTCACACACTGATAGATCTTACACGAGGTCTACAGAAGTCCCATGTCCTTTGCAAGAGTAAAGGATGAATAGAATAATGTATGGTATTTGAAATGGTGTCAGTCGCCAATGTGTTTTCAACGGCTTTACAGCCAATAGTCTACAGAATGATGCAACTGATGAAATGATACTAGCTTTCTCTGTAATGGAAAGGTAGGTGCTTAAGAGAATAATGATTTTAGATTAAGATTTGAGTGCTTGTACACAGGCACCAAGCACAACTTTGAATACTCATGGGCCTTTCAGCTATCTGCACAGGGCTAGCTAATATGAGAACTGTGGATAGTTCTTGTGCTTTTAAAGAAGTGTCTGTAGACCAGGAGGAATATTCCAATGAAGTTCAAATGGCACTTCAGGTCAACTCAAGTGTTTGGGCAACTGAATATGACCCTAACTGCATATGGTTTGCATTTACATAAAATCTTTCAATACTTGTATTTAGGAGTTAATATCACAGAATCTGCTGATTTGGAAGGGGCCCACAGGGATCATGATGTCCTGCAGAGAACACCCCAAGAGTCAAATACTTATTGAACTCTGTCAGGCTGGTGCTGTGACCACTTCTCGGGGAGCCTGTTCCAGTGCCAAACCACCCTCTGGGTGAAGAGCCTTCTCCTAATATTCAACTTAAACCTCCTCGACAATTTCAGGCCATTCCCTCATGTCCTGTCACTGGGCACCACAGAGAGGAGACAGTGCCTGCCCCTTCTCTTCCCCTCAAGAGGAAGTTGTAACTGCAGTGAGGTGTACCCTCAGTCTTTTCCAGGCTGAACAGACCAAGTGACCTCAGCCACTCCTCAAATGGCTTCTTGTCCAGGCCCTTCACCATCTTTGTAGCCTTCCTTTGGAGGCTCTCCAATAGCTCAATGTCTGTTTTATATTGTGGTGCACAAAACTGCACAGAATAGTCAAGGTGAGGCTGTGCCAGGGCAGAGTACATTGGGACAACCACCTCCCTCAACAGGCTGGTGATGCTGTGCTTAAATATGCTACCACATTAAACAGAATATACTGTTGATATGGTAGTACAGATTGATATTATTTATAATGGTTTTCATTAATGATTAAAAGGAATTAATTTTGATAGGAAATAAAAAATACACTTGGATATAAATATTACTAAGCATAATAAAATCTTGATTCATAGCCAAGTGACTGTAATGCAATGTAATAAACAGAATTTCAAATGAAATTAATAAAAAGCACTTGAAAATAAGAAAAATATTCCCATACTTGATAATTTACATAAAAATGGTTTTTACTTTTTTCACATGGTCATTAAATGCTTAGATATATACACACAATATATATTCACTATCAAAAATCTTGAAAAATCAGTGTGATAACAATAGTATGTGAATTCATTTGGCCTACAGAAGTTGACACTAATACAGAAGAAGGCAGATGAGGGGTGTTGCCTTCCAAAGATCTTATGGAAGCACTGTAAGACAGTTTTTCCTCTCTCCTACATTGATGCAATTCAGGAATCACTTTATGTAAAAGTCATTTTAAGGGGTTGAAACAAGGGAATGTGACAGGGAAACTCTGGACTTTGTAAACCATTTCACTTTGTTGAACAATACTTCACTATTTTGCTGGAGTGAAAGCTTCATTTTATATCATACCAGACTCCATTTCTTGTGGAATTGAAAGGCATCTTCACCACAAGTCCAGCTGCACTCCCCAGATACTAAAATCTTTCTGAAGAAACAGGGTGAATGATGACAATGAAATAAATTTGATTTCCCTCTGAATTGTCCATAAAGTTAACTAAAAAGAAATAATAATTTAAAAAGTCTACAGTTCATTGACTTATGTCAAACACAAATGCGGTTAACATTCTTAACCACAGAATCACAGAAAAAATGAGGTTACAAAGGGCCTCTGAAGGTGAACTTGTGTAACCCCCCTGGCTCAATCAGGGTCCCCTAGAGCCAATTGTCCAAGACTTCATAACCAAAGCCACAAACAGAAATAAAAATCTTATAAATACTTTGCCCTTACCACCTGAGATCTAGTTTTGTGTTCAGAAAATTCTGTAGGACTTTAATTTTTTTTTTGGGGGGTTTTCCCTCATATTTTGACATTGTGACTGCAGTAAAGATCATGTTTTATAGAATTACCAAATAAAAGTTCCACTGAAGAGTAACACAAAAATCTGCTTTCCCCCCAAACACCTGTACAACTCTGAGTTCTATGACAATACTCTCAGCCTTTCTGCTGTATTCCAAATCTTCTCTGTCACCACAAATAAATTTTCAGTGATGACCAAGGAACAAAAATGTCAAAATACAATGAATCAAAAGCATTTTTAAAAAAAGCCTTAAAATATAAGGCCAAACCCCATGTGATATTCACTTTTGTTTTCAGACTAATTTTTCATTCTTTTTTCTGTATTGTAATCACTTCATCTTTATAATGAGCTCTGTGGGGATTTTAACAGGGAATATTTCCCTCATGTCATGCTATTTCTTGCACAATGGTTAAAACAGTACAAAAGTCCATCTCATAATATATTGAGTATAGAATGAAATAATTATTAGTTTCCAGTCATCTGTGAATTCACATGAATGTCAATCTTTCTGCTAACCCTCCTTACTTTGATATAAGAATACAGTTCTGTTTCCAATGAAGTCTGTAAGAAAAGTCACAGATTTCATGGCTGCAGAAATACACTTCTAGACACAGGATCAGGTGTGCTGTGATATGAATGCATTTTACATATTTTAAGCCCTTAGCTCTTTACAAAGAGACCATCAATGTCTCAGGGCCAATCCGCAGAAGACACCTATCTAACTGGTCAGCTTCCATCAAACCTCAAGAGAAGACATTGTGAAATATGTGTGTGTGTATACAGTATAGTATACAGTAACAATTTAGCAGAACACTGATCTTGGTCCCTTGCTTCATCAGACAGCTTCTAGCAAAAACCAGGACAACTCCTATAGATTTACAGCAGCTAGTGTTATTCATGACACTTCATCTGGGTAGGACTAACCAAAGAAATTGTAGGAGTAGCCAAATCGAAGGCTGTTTCTCTACTCATGGTCTCTATAACATCAGTGATATGTAGGATCTGAGCAAGTGGTTTATTAAGTAATGTGTGTTCACATACAGGCAATGAAACAATTGAAATGGAAAAATGCAAAAACAAAATTTGAGCATCCCATGCTAAGTTTAGTTTTTTCATATGATGTAGATGAAAACCATTTTTTAACATTGTACAAGATATTTTTTGTATTTTTAGAACACTAGTTAGCTTTCTGGTTAAAAAAGGCTGTCCTTGAGAGGCACTGGTCTAACATCTGTTGTGTTTCTGTAGTGACATCTTCTAATCTCTTATTGCCTTTCTGTTAACAGAATTGCATCTTGAAATTTTCACACTGTGAATCTCTTGATGTATAGCTTTTATAGGAAAGATCTTGCATTTCTGCACCATTTTTACATGTTTCGTTTACTAGAGGTTCAGTTTTATTCATAACCTCTGCTCACACGGTAGCAACTCATCGACAGCGGCCCATCTCTCTGCAGACTCCCTTACCTACTCTGATTTGTCTACAGGAGTGTAAGAAGCATAATGAATTATTCAAAAAGTACAATCTAACACATATGAGCAAGCTTAATAAATGCCAAGTGTGCATAATTTCATTCATTACCTGAGAAACAACAGATGAAAATATGCTATATACTGTGAAATTACTCTCCTTCTATTTTACCTACAACAACGTGAGAAAAAACATCCAGCAGAATCCATATCTTGATGGAGTAGAAAAGGAAGTGAGCTAAACAACTAAGGAAAATATAGCTGGAATTTTTATGTTATGTTACATCGTCTTCCGCATCCCTGTATGCCCTTGCGAATAAAGGTCCTGCAGAATACTGACTAAAATTAATTTATAAAAGTTATAATCATGACTGCTGAGCTAAGGGAAAATGAAATGAATTGCATGATGATAACAAAGATTATGACTATCATAAATTATAATCTCTGTAGGACTGAGCCACGTAAGATCCAAGTTTAAAACTTAAAGAACCTATATTTTTATTTAATAAGAGTCCCAGAATATTTCATTGCCCTCCTTCATAACTAAAGGCCCAAAACATTATTAACCATCTTAGTAGCTACAAAACCCAGATGGGAAACACTCCTTTGTGCTACTATGGGTGTTTTAAAATCAATGACTCTTAAATGTAGAACACAAAACAGGGAGCATAATCCAGGACTCCACTGCCTGATAAAGTGTTTTAAGCACTACACTGTGAAGTCAAGATCCCTTTTATCTTGTAAATTTCTTCTGCTTAGTATTTGAGGGCTGCATTTTCAACAAGTTTTCTCTAAGTTTATCTTTCCCATACAATGTTTCAGACTGAGGGTGGGGTGGAGGAAAGAGGACATTATTTGGACGAATTTGGGTTTCACAAGAAATCCTCCCTCAAGACAAACCAATGGTTCTTTTTGCCCTGTGCTTTAATCCAAGAGCAGTAGGAACTATCATTTAGAAAGACCAGACAAATCAACCCGTTTCACGCAACTAGTTAATTCCTTTGTACTCCTCCAGGATCCCTTTATTGCATTAAATGTGCTGGACGACTCTTCCTTTCCAAAATGCTGCAAGGAGTAGCTGTTGCTGATGAAGGCCACTTTGTTCAGGAGCTATAGTAACACACTCTGACATTACTAAACACACCCTGAATTTTGTCTTAGATATGATCTAGAAGACACCTCTGTGACAGATCCTTGTTTCAAAAATTAAAAACTCTTAAACAGCCATGTAAAATATTCAGGTAGAACAACTTTAGTGTGACTAGAATTGTATTATGAACCCTGAATTCCTATATTTTGCATTATATTCTCCTTTGCTTTCTAATGTTACCTTTTAGCATGTTGTGGGTAGCAGCAGTGGGTTACAAAGCATTTTAGACTCAGATTATTCAAGAAGGCATAGACAAGTAAAGGAATGTAAACACTGGAAGAAACCTTTGTCTAAAAAGTTACAATAGGAGGTTAAAAATACAGAAAAATATAAAGGAGAGGGAAAGGAGAATAGTAAATTCAGACATGTCTGCATAAATTAAACAACAAAAGTAAAATGTTCCTTCTGCAGCCATTTAAAGCAATTTGCAGGTACACCAAAAAAACAATTACAATACAATGAAACCAGTTGAAATAATGAGAGCTGTACCTTTACTTTGTAACATGTTCTAAAGTGGGCAGATGTATTGTGTCAGTGTCAGGCAAACATCTCAGGTTTTGTTTCATTTTCAGAGTTAATTTCATTAAGTGTTACCCTCCAGCACAGTATTCCACTCATAATGAGACACGAGGACAGGGTAGCAGCTCTAACAAAATGTGACACTTTAGCAGGCTGCTCAGCAGAACTTGCTCTGTGAAGACACTTACCAGTATCCTCTTCTAATAGAGTGTGTCACACTCCTGACAAATCAAGGAGGCACTCTGGGAAAAGAAGCGTTTGAGTGCTGGAATGTTGTACTTCATATGACAGGGCAACTGTGTGGGCAATGTGACTGCTTTCATTTACTATGTCCCTTGTCTCAAACTGACCTTCAACTTCTTCAACAAGTTAGTTGAGTTCTGGTACATTTTTGAAGCATTTCTTTGTCACTACAGATATAATGGTGCATATTGTCAAGCATTTACCCTTTTATTATACAGTCAAGACTTTGTTATTTTTATTAATATGTCAAACCTGTCATAAATGCTTGTGTGCTTGGAACGATGCTTTTCTAACTGGAAAGGCACTATATTTAAAAAAAAAAAAAAGGAACTATAATGCTGGTTTCTGCAATTACATTGTTCTCCTGCGTGATCCAGTTATTATGAGGATACTGTTCTTACTATTTCTGATTGCACTGGGAGTAGATGTTTTGCTTATTCAGTATATATGTGTCCATATCTGTATTTAAGACACATATATATCCAAGGAGATAGAAAGGATCTGTTAAAATTTGGTTTAGATAAATCCTTAAAAAGATAAGCTACTAGAAACCAAGTGGCTTTAAGGATAAAATGAAAACAAGTTTCTACAGTTAGTGCTGTATTTGTGTTTCATTCTACTTTGCTATGGCTGAAATATGAATAGTGGTCGCAGGCAGTCTTGATTTGTAGCAAGCGTTAATGTTGGCATACTTTTTTTTTTAAGTGTTCCAATTTAATTTCAGATACTCATAAAGAAAACATAGCTTATGAACCAAGGATTGGAGTACTAACCATGAAGCACAAAAATGCCAGTTATTTGGTTTTGGGGTTTTTCTATCTGTTTAATGCAAGTTTTTTACTGCTTTTTCTTCCTATAAACAAAAAAGAAAGGTCCAATAGCTGATTTCCTTGTGTATTCAAATTTTGTATTTAATAATATCAAATTATGGATAGATAATGACATCTAAATTCAGATAAACACCCTTCAGAAGTATTTAGCTTCTTTTTTCTCAATTCCTCTTGATTTTTCCTCTCACTTTATAAAGAATAGTACTGTGTGATGTTAAAATTCCCATTTGAATGTCCTACCCATCAAAACATGGGATGAATAGAATGATGTCATTAAAAGCCATCAAACAGCTGAAACATTCCTGTAACTTAATCAGAGTAGAAGTAAGTAATCTTTAAGCATATTCCCTTGTTTATTTAACATTAGACTTAAGGAGAGTGGAGCTTTACACTCGGTTTCTGAGAAGGAGCAAACAAAAGTCAAAAGAAGTGGCATAGTTGAATGTGAAGATGTGTTTACGTATGCTCATCAAGTAATTTTGTTTTACAGGGTCTCAAAAAACAAGATACAGTTGTCTAAATTTAGAGCTGCAGAGGTCTTTGAAGTACCCATCTGCAGCTCCTCTCCTTAAATGAGTCTAGCTCCATGCAACTATCTGGAAAAATAATAGAGCATCTATAAGGACATTAGTAGCCCACTTTTAAAGAACGAAATTGCTTTTTTGAGTTGGATAGCAACGCTGAATATATGAGAAATATGTCATAATAAAAGTGCAAGAAAGAAAAACAACCATAAAGATTAATCAAAACATTCTGCTTCAGTGATTTCTAAAACATTTCTTCTCAATTTTGGCTTTTATTTCTCACTTTATAAATTCATTTATGTTTTAATATTAAAAGTATTTTTCTTCTGAAGACCAGAAAGCAAATTTTTAAAAACCATAAAACTTTAACAGTCATAAATTTATTTTTACACAGAAAATTCATTGACAATTTTACTAAGAGATTATTTCAATAAATCATGACTTTTTAAAGTTATGTTAACTGAAAAATTTCGCATGAAAGTTTGCAACTAAGTCCATTTATGATATTTCTTTCAGATGTCACAATATATAGTACTTCCATGAGATGCAAAGAAGGAACTTCTATCTCATGGAGTTGGCATTTGCTATATTAACTGAGATTTCAGCTACTTCTCATAAATCTCAGTGTAATACGTGTGAAATATCCACTGGTAACATGATATTTTTTATGGCATAATTATTATTATTTAATTTAATTGTTTAATTATCCAAAGAAATCATTGGGATTTTTTCCTAAAGACGTGCTTTATTCCTGACTCCTGCAGTGCTTTTCTAACTGCTGTGGGGAGAGGAACTCCTTGATACACTACTTTGAAAGGCAATTTTTTATATATTTGCTTTCTGTAGTTCTCTATAAAGCATTGTTTGATCTTTCCTGACAGGAAATAATTTCCTTCAGTGTGCCAGAAGGTGAGTCATTGAAACAAATCTGTGTTCTCAGTATACATCACAATTGTCATAATTCCTTTGAAAGTCTTGGTGTCTCAAGAGTTGGGTTAAAGAAAGGATAGGAAGCAAGATAATCTTTTGCACTAGCTGGAAAAAAAAAAGTTAATTGTGGAGCCCAGCTTTACTATGGCTGTCATTTTCTTCCCAAAATATCTCAAATCTGAGCCATATTATTATCTACTACATGTACAAGAGTGTTCCAAGCTCCTGAACAGCACATTGTAAGCTCTCTGTGGAGAGCTTTTCACAGTCCAAATGCATTCACATTCTAAGTAGTCCTGTATAGGTACCAAAGGTCTGCTGTCCCCTGCTGTTGTACAAATGGAAGCCAAACATGCCGAGAGAGAAGGAGACACAGGACTTCTAATGACTTAGTGCACATAAAGCCAAAATAGCTTGGACAACCCGGATAAGGAAACACCATTCACCATTAGAAATACTTTCTTTAGTTGCAGTAGCGGCATGATTTTCAAAGATCTGTCAGATATTATGCATTTTTCAAACCTTTGTAGGGCCATATTATTTTTTCTCTTTTTCAGACATAGGTCTGGGGTCAAGAAGAGGAAAATGGCTCCCTCCAGGCAGTTGTATCAGCTATGGCAATCTGTCACCTTAATCATGTGCCCCAGGAAGCCATCCTCATTCCATGAGTCCTTTGGTTCAGAGCACCATGTTTCAATTCTTTTCCTTTTAGGCCCTTTCTAAAATGAGCTAGACATTTCTCCAGGGGAATAGCTCCTCCCTCACAGCTGAAACACCCACCCTTCCTGCTCTGAAGCCTCCCAAGAATATTCCTCATACCCTGAGTGGCATGTGCCTCCAACGCAACCAAATAATCTTTCAAGTTTTAGAGTTTGAATACTGCTCGGAGTATGTTTGGTTGTTATATCACCACAGCCAGTAAGGCCTGGTGAGGAGTAGAGGAAGGACCGACGGGCAAGGACCCGAGTAACTCCACAAGCACCACAAGACTCTGCTTGACCCAGGGCTGCCCAAGAACAAGGAGCCCAGACTCAGGGTATTTGTCCCTCAAGGGAAGAAGCTTCCTTCTCCAATGCCTTGTGGAGTGAATGGGGATATTGCTGAAGAGCACTATGCAATTAATTATGGGATGCAGGAAAGAACATTTTAGGACTGTATAAAACACAGTGGAATATATTTAGAAGAATGTGAGAATTTGCAAGATTTACAGTAGAATCTTTACTGGGAAGACCAAAGGCAGGAAAAGGGAGGGAACAAGCCTGGAAAACCAGAAAGAAATGGAGATAAAAGGCAAAGATATAAACATGTCACCTGTACCCTGCACATCAACACTGCAATCTAGCCCATATTCTCATTAAATTGTATTCTTAACTATATTTTGTGTGGATATGCTCTCTTTTCTTACTGCATATAAATGAACACTAGCCAGTATACATATGTATATATGTGTGTTTGTGTGGTCCACTTCTGGACTTCAATCCCAATCAGCTGGAGAAATGTCATAGTGTGTTGTTTTCAAATGGGGAAGAGTTAATTTTCTTCACAGTGGCTAGTGCAGGGATATGCTTTGGATTTGTGCTGAGCACAAAGTTGGTAATGTAGAGATGCATAAGGCCGCAGATTTTGCTTGATGACTCTCTTAAAAGGGCTTAAGATGCTTTAATGCACCCTGAATCAGATGCATGGGAGAAAAAATTGACAAGATATTTCTCAAGAGGTCAAAACAGCAAAACTTTACTGGCAAACTACAGAAAATCAGGGAACTTTGGCAAAAGTCTAGAGCAACATTCAATCATAAAGAATTTCACAAAGTGTTAGCTTGGCAAACTCTAAGCTCATTCAACCCAGCAAAGGCCAACTGATTTTATTTTAAGTTACTCAGATTTTGAAAACAAAAAATTAGAAGACAAAGAAAATAAGAAAATATATAGAAAAGAACAAATATAGCTACCACTCTGGGTTCCAGTAGTGCTCCAGCTGGTATAAAATCCAAGACCAGATAGGATCAAGATATGTGCTTACCTCATGGTCTGGATTAAATACCCTTTGTTTTTCCTGGGCCCTTCCTTCTGGTGGGACTGCTGCTCATTTGGCCACTCAGGAGCTGGGGTGGGGCTACAGGGACAGGTGTGGAGCACTGCCTCCAGTTTTCTGGGGATTGACAGTCATTGCAAGGCTTGGATACAGGACCAAGTGGAAGAGGTGTGCGAAGCAGGGCATTGCCTCACCAAAGGCAAGGCTTGAACTGTTCCTCCCCCCATGCATGCACCTGAAATGTTTTGAGCCAGCAATCCTTCCAGGCTCTTGCAGGCACAATGATGTATTTCAATATTTATTGGGGTTTTTCCATAATACTTGTCAAATGCCACAAGTGTTTCAGGCTTTCAAATAAATTACCTTTTAGTAGTAACAGTCAAATTTTATAGGTTTATTCAGCTGAATCAAGTCTTTAGGAGTAATGACTGAATGTAACATCCTATTCTGACAGATGGGCAAATAAATCCAGGTTTACCTCTGAAATTAATGAGAATGCTAGCAGTCCCCATAAGAATGTGCTGCTGATGTACAAGTACCTCAAGAATTGTCAGAGAAGAGGTGTGATGTGTCAGGTGTTAGGAGTACCATGTACCAAACAGAGTCTGAGGGCTGGAAGCATCCCATAGAAAGTTATGAGATGCATGAAACCTTCAGATACGAATTTGCTCCCAATGTCTAATTTGAGATGTTCTGTCTATATGAAGTAACTCAACTTTATTTTCCAACCTAACAAATACACAGAAGGAAAAACCTACCAGTGGAGTTGTTATGAGGCATAACACTTTTGATATCTGAAATACAGTGAGATGTACAGCCAAATTAAAAATTATTGGCACTTAGATAAATAAAGTGTCAAAAAATCAAATAAATAGATAAAAGACAAAGTCTATATGTAATGCCACTTTCTTAAAATGCAGGTCTATACATGAGTGCATTGTTGAGTTATATACAATTAAAAAAATTAAAAGCATTTGGTTTCCTTTAATGCATTATGCAGATTCTATATAAAATTTCATAAATGATTACGTGAGTATATGCATTTTAGTGCAGCTCCTCAGAAAGTAAAAATATGAAAGAGATTCATCCTAGATTGCATCATTTTGGAGGAGAGGAGGTGCTTGAAATGAGCTGAGGTACTGACACAACTTCAGATGTCCAAATTGTTACTGGTGATTTTATTCCAGAAGTCCATTAGAAAAATACCTTCTTGGATGACACTATCTTTCCTTAACAATATTTCAATTTTTTTTTTAGTTACCCATGGCATACAATGAACAGAATTTAATTGTCTTATGTTCTGGTCACCTGTTCCAAAGTTATCTGAAAACACTCATTCACAGAACAAATTGAAACTTTCTGAAACACTGGTTTTGCTTTTGCAGTAGCTCTGAAGATCAGACAAAATGTGTCAGGAATTCCTGCTGTATTGAAACCTATAAACTACAGGGACTAATGATGAAATCAAGAAGTTAATGATGCCCATTGATAAGGATTTTCTCCATTTTTAATTCTAGTTCAAACCCGTGCTTAATCTTGAAAGATGAGAAAAAGGACTTTCTTCTGCACTTTTCCACAGAACGTTTCTGCATAAAAGGTTTTCATCAAGAATACCATGCTGTAGGAGACTTTGATACATGAGGCAGACAAAAGGTAGTCTTTTCTTTCAGCTTTATTATCACTTCAGGAAAAAAAGAGAGGGAAATCAAGCTTTTATATTTTATTTTTTTTTAGCTTGAAAAAGTTTTTGATAGGACTTTGTTCCTGAATCTGAAATAGGTCCTGAAGTTTTAGCAGGTTTTAATAAAAGAGAACTTTACAGTATCAGTGCAGTGATCAATATAAGAGACTGAGGTCTTCCCATGTACATTCCCAAATAGCTTAAACATGACCTCTGTGGTTACTGGGTCCTGTAAACCAGAAACATAAACTTCCAAATCATATTTCCCTTTTCTCTCTGTCTTATGGTAACATAGGATATGTTACCATATGCTAAAAGTTAAATTATTTTATCCATAAGAAAAAGTGATCATCTGTCACCTTAGCCCCTCAGAAGGCTCTCACACAGCTATTTTCACCTTGGTTGCGGGTGAGTGGTTGGAGGTACAGAGTTTTTACTGGTCCCATTCATGCCAAACAGACACCCAGGCAAGGTTTGCCCACAGTAAAGCCATATGAGTTGTTGCTTTCTTGTTCCTCCCACAAAAGTGGGACTTTAACCAATGTTATTTGCAGTTATTTGCATAGACTATCACATGACAGCCAGTTCATATTTGCTTGCTTCACTCTAACACTAAGCAAAGCAAGAGCAAACAGGTAGTGTAGTGAGATAGAATGCTCTGAAAACATAGGTATTTATGGAAAGAGAAAAGAGGAACAAAACACAAACAACTACTTCATTTGTCTAATTACTTTTTACAAATTTCCTGCTTAGTGCTAATCTCTCTTGACTTATGTTTGCCCTGAAAATAAGATGGCAGTTTCTGCAGAATAAAAAATGATCTAACATTTTATTAAAAATTACATAATTAAATTAAAATCAAGTAAACATTCCATAGAATACTATTAATTTGAAATGCTTTACTTTACTTTTTACTCATATCTCAGAATACATTTGTCAATAAAAGAAAAAGCATTAAAATTCCATGAAATCTCTGAAATAGAGCTGCAGAGAAAATGGCACAGTTTATTAATAAATAAAGCAGTTTGATTAATTTAATGGGTTTTGGTTAGCCTTTATCAATAATTAGATATATAAATGATCATTTCAGTATGAATATTAATTATTTAAGCAACTTCATAGCAACACTTGTCATAGTTTTAATAGGTATAATATATAGTGCACAATATTTATTTAATTAGTTATATATTTTCAACCATTAATCATTAACCCAATATTTAGCTATATCAAGCATTCACCTTCCTCATTGAATTCAATTAACTAAGGTCTTCAAAGATTAAATACTGAGCTTTAGTACTTTGCAACTAGCTTTAGCTATTTCTCTGGTGGGATTAGCTGCAATACAATCTCTATGGAATAGATGCAATACAATGTCATCTTTCTGTACCTAACAACTTGGCCTTTCAAAGTCTGAGATGAAGAAACAGGTGATTTAAAAAATGAAGTTTGCTTCTCTCCAGGGGATTTCTGACTCATGTCTGAGACTTTCTGTTTTGAAACTGCTCTGTAACCAAATGTTTCCATTATTTATTATGCCTTCTTTGATTTCTTGGTCTTGTGAAATACCAGTTTGTGTTTGAGTTAGAGCTTTTTCATTTTGACCTTAACAGCAAGCAGAACATTTGAAGATGCACGATTTTCCTATACGAACTACAGTCTTGAAACAATTTATGAAGAAAAGTTGAGTTGTCCTTTGATATCCAAATTCATCAAGCTCTTGTCCCAGAACACTAAACATCGATTATTTTTCTGCTTCGTATTATTTTTCTAAATTAGTTTCCTAGACACTGAACTCTCTTGAGCTGTCTTGGCCAAGTCTTGCCTACAGATCATACTGTTGTGTGTTTAGTGTTCTAGGCTCCCCCTTTCTGTCCAGAGAGCTGAAGAAATGCCAAAGGTAGTATTTTCTCTTAGCATCAGGTTTGTGTCTGTCTTTGGGTGAGGGTATGATGACCTGTAATCCTATCATTTGTGTGTATGCCCAGAAATGTGGTCCTGTAGCTTTAACTGCATTTCAGCAGCTGGGAGCTCCTCTGCCGGGCACGGTTGATTTGAAACTCTCCCCCAGGGTTCTTGACCAAGGAGCCAGGAGAAGTGAGGGAGAGGAAGAGACATTCCTCTCTCACTGCTGCTTCTGTGGCTGCTGCTAGTTTTTTCCCCCTGAGATTGCTTCTTCGTCGTCTCCTTTTCCAGTCTTTTGTTTTCCTTGACTTGCTTTCTCTCCCAAGACCCCNTTTGTCTCTAATCTGAGACATTGTTCCCTTCAGGTATAATCATGGAAAGAATCATCAACTGAAGAGGGAACACCTTGATTATCTGTCCACATTTCAATTGGATGTTTCTCAGCCTAGCCATCTGAAATTAATGGACAGACATTTCATTTGCACAAAATGACTTGGAAGTGCTTTGAGATTCTGTCCAGTAAAGAGTGCAACATAGGAAAAAAGAGATTTTGGCATTATAGGTTATTCAAACCTTGACCAAGTATAGAATTTTTTTTGGTAGGAAACAGACTGTGCTAAACAATGCCAGTGTTACTAACTTTTAAAAAATATTTTGTTTTGCTGATGAAAAATTTGTATTCTCTGTTACTGAAGAGTAAAACTTTGTACCCACCCTCAACTAATATTAGGATATAAATGAAACTTTTCAATTTTCTACAGTTGTCTGAGTTCCTTGAAGATCTTCCAATATGACAGATGCTACATTTAGTATTATCAATACAATAGTTAATTCAGTCAATACTTAGAGGCTTACATTATAACCACTGTTCAAATTCCAATTTGAACATTTTGATCATTTGGGATATAGAACTAACAGATTTTACCAAAATATTGCGGGTTTTATTTTTTAAAATTTAACTTTCATGCAGGTAACAATTACAGAAGTGGAGCGAGTTAAAAGAAATAAGTCAACAGAAACTGTACAGTAAATTATTATAATTATGAGGGTCTACAGTCTACACATAATTTAAAAAAAAAATCAATAAACTAATTTATAAACCCCTGATTTCTTGCTACAATTTACTAGAGTAATAGATAACTGATATTGTTCACAAGAAAGCTATACAAATTCTACAGGAAGACTATATGACCAGACTGATTTTTTTAAAGTGTGCAAGTATATGGCTCACTTAAGTTGTCACACGAACAAGAGATTGGAGAATGACCTGGCTTAGAAGGGACCTTAAAGACTATATTGTTGTCACTTCTCTGTCATGGGCAGGGACACCTTCAAGGATGTCCCTGTTCATAGCAGGGGGCTTGACTCAGACAATCTTTAAGGTCTCCTCCAGCACAAATCATTCTATGATTGTATTATTCTATTCTAAAATTTATGAAGTCTTGTATCTCATTAAATACATCAAGCATTCACAATCCAGAAATCTTACAAAATGGGAGTAGGCTCTTGATTTAAAGAAATGTAGCCATTAAAATTGATTCTGACTTGTAAAAGGGAGCCTTTTTTAATTGTCCTCTGTTTTATATTCTGTGTAGACTGGTACAAATAATTTATTTTGTAATAGTTAAGATTCAATATAAAAAAAAACAAAAACATTGCTTCAGTGTTCAATACTAGAGCTAAATTTAGAATTAATGAAACTAGCCTAATCTATAGCACTTCATTAAACTTTGGCTCCAAGAAGTCTCAGCTATGCTAGCTTACTTGCACTAAAATTAAAGAAAATTCAAAATTAAGTTGTTCATATATATATATATGTATGTAGGGAATCATTTATTCTGCTCTATCAACCTAACAATCAGAAGTATAAAAGTCTAAAATATTACGAATAGTTACTAACTGAGCACAATTTGTTCAAAATACTGTGTGCAACAATTTCTCCAAGAGTTTTCTGTGACATCTGTTCATTGTGTAATAATCAAGCGTGTGTAACCCCTATTCTGTTAGACAGAGTGGTGAGCAGAATGTCTTTCTGGTAAACAATCCAAGATTTAAATGAAAAGACAGATTATTTTTTTCCTTGAATTAAGAACTGCAGATGCATACACAGAATAGTCAAAGACATAAAGTGAAGGTATTTTGGTGTGAGATCAGCAGGGAGATACCAAGATTGTTGAGGGTGCGAATCCATGCACCATATGGGGGAATGCTGAATGAATGGGGAGTGTTGAACCTGGACAAGAGAGGTTAAGGGGGATCTTATTGCTACCTACAAGCACTTCATGCAAGAAACTAGAGAAGACAGAGTCAAACTTTTCAGCTGTGCAGACAGAAAGCAAGAGAAAACAGACACAAGCGAGAATACAGAAAAAGAAAATTAAATAAAATCTTTCTATATAAGAAAAAAATCCCATAAAGGTGGTCAAGATCTTTAACAGGCTTCCCAGAGAGACTGTAGGACCTGCATCTTCAGAGTTATTTAAAAATCAATTGGCCATGGCCTGCTGGATATGTTCCAAGTAAGAGGTTGGTCTACATGACCTCTGGAGATCTCTTCTGACCTATATGAGCATGATTTCTTCTTCCATATAAGAAGAATCTTTGAGAAACATGAGAGATTTTAATTTTTTTCCCTTTCCTGTTGCAATGGGTAAGGAAAACTATTAATTGTAGAAGCATCAGGCCAAAAGGAGACATTGATTACTCTTTTGCTCATGCTTCCAGGCTCTCAAAAGATAAATAATACAAATCAGATTCCATGTAAATTGCTGAAGATTTTAAAAAAAGGTTCAGAGAAACTACAGATTAACAGAATTCTGAATTGTGAATTGCTTTTCCAATAAATGGATTAATTCCAGTAGGCTAGATCCGGGCAAAATAATTCTAACTGCACTGAGGACAAAGTTAGAAGGTTCAGCCCTAGGTAACAACAGAGACTGTCTAACCTTGAGATATAGCCTTGTCTGCTTTAAAATTCTCTCATCACTGCAGGCATTTGAAGAAGTGCTCCAGTAAACTGAAGCATAGATTTTTTTAGGTGTTGACATGACTAGCAGCCTGTAGGCCAACAGAATTAACAGTTTCCCTTACATGCCATGCCCTGAAGCAGCATACCTATATATCCTAAAATATAGAACTTGCACTATCAGGAAGAGACCAAGATGCAGACCTTGATGAAGGAATAATATGACTCTCACCGATGCTTCAACTCCTAACTAATATGAAACGATTTTTTACAACCAGAAAGAAGTGAGAAAACTATTTTTTTCCCCAAAATATATTATTTCCATTTGAGATCTTAGTAACTTTTAAGATTTCTGAATTTTAATCACTTAGAGGTGTTTACCCACCTTATTCAATTTGAGTAATCTAATTTAGGTGCTTAACTCACAAAACATTCAAAGGTATTTTTCTCCATATTGACTTTATGAAGAACCTGGGCAGCAGATTTATGTTATCAGAATTGCTATAGCTCACAGTAACATCTGCTTTTCAAATATGGTAGTACCTAACAGGAACATAAAATGGACTGCATAAAGTTTTCACCACCTTGGCCCATTCTTATAAGCAGAAAGAAAGAGTGATTCAATAAGGAGCACTTTTGCCAATGGCTTGCACTGAAATCTACTGGACAGAAAGAATAAAAATGCAACTCAGTTGAAACCATGTTTTCAGGTCTTGATTTTGAGGTTGAACTCCAAATTTAGCTCAGGTAGTCCTGTGTAAAATCTGAACGAGATAATTTTTCATACTTTTCATGGTTATTAGATAATTTTAAGCACTCTCACAAGATAGTCCTCTCTGCTTGTTTTAAGGTTAGGTTTTACAGCTTGTGCTGAAGTAGGATAGTGCTTCTACTGTGATTCAAACTTCTTGTCTGCCCATATCCACATTTCCTTCTGTCTTCTAACACTATTTATTGCAATACTTTGCAAGACATGGGAATAGTACATGCATTGAATCCATCTGTTTTCAGAAAAAAGGAAAAACATTTTGTGATTTTGAGTAAGCTCAGCTGCTTTTGAATCTACTGCCTAAAATGTGTCTCTTAGAATATAACAACTTCATTCCCATTAAAGCTTTTCAACAGAAAAATATAAATGAGATTGGTAGCATGATTAACACTATGGCCTCAAGTATACTTTGATGTTTATTTCTGTGTTTCTGAAGTTTCTGTTCAATCTCAAATTACACAGAAGTTTGTATGGAGGCTAAACTTCTGCAGCAGGGTTTCATGGGAATGGTGGTTTTGGCTCTTTTTTTAGTAAATTATTTTCTTATTGCTAGCAAACAATTTCTTTCTCTTTTTGTTCTGCATTCCTGAGCGACATCTGGAGAAAAAGAGTCTGGGTGACTTGCAATTTTTTTTCCTGTATGTTTTCTTCTTCATGGCAAAACTAAATGCAAGATCAAAGAAACAAAAAATTTCTATATTGGGTCAGATACTCAGGTGCTGTAAATCAACCAAATTGCCAGAAGGGATCTTATCTCTTTTGCATTTGCCATATTGCTAATTTAAAGGGAAGAGATTTTCATTGCCCCTCTATAATTTTAATACTGTGAATGGCATTTGTTTCTGGAAGATAAAATTTAACATAAAAACATCATTCTTGAAGAAAAAAGTACACAGTACAAAAAATGTTTTGTTTTCAGGAACATTGACTGGTCTACACAATTTAATAATCTTGACTACTGTAATTGTATCTTCAAGTGCTTTCCAGAAGAAAAGTTTGAAACAAGTTTCAAAAAAGTTCAAGTCCTCCTTCAGTGACTTGAAACTTCACATATGAATGTTTTTAAAGAAAAGTTTGGAAGAGAGAGGGAAAGAAAAGTCTTGATGTAAAATAGAACCTGGGATGTCACTTATATTCTTTGCCATTAACATATTCCATTCACTTGGTGTCTTGCTTATTTCATTCTGCAGTGCATTTCTGAGATGCACACAGCTTGCAATGTTTTCCTTCTGTACTATAACTTTCGTTATCAATTTTCTTTAGTGATGTGTCTTCCACATGACAACTTATATTTTCACTAATAAATGCATTTTGTAACTTTGTAATTAATAGAAAGACATATGCATTTATATATAATGATTAGTCACCACCTCTACCTTGCTTATCAGAACATTCAATGATAATAACATAGGATTTAGAATCCTGTATTCATATACAGCTGCTGCAGTATATAGATTACTCAGAAATTAATGTGCAAATAAAGTCTTCAAGCTCAACTTCTTTATGTCCCTTTCAAATTGTAACTGGCATACTTAACTTTCCTTTGACTATAATACCTGCAGTTTAAATTATATTGCTAAAATGATATTCTATCCATGTTATGCTGTATAGCATCTGCTACAGTTTTCTTAACCTTGAAATTCGCCATACAGATGTCTTATTCCTGATTTTCCTCTCTAGTGAGTTGAGTGTCTTCTATAGTCTCAAATAGTACGTGAAATATCATTATTAGATGTATGCTATTATGCGCAAAACTACAAAGTGAGTTAGAAGGCAGAATTGGAAACAATCCTTCCCTTCCCTTCCCTTCCCTTCCCTTCCCTTCCCTTCCCTTCCCTTCCCTTCCCATGCTTCACCTCCCCTCTCCCTCTCTTTTCCTCTCCTTGCCTTGCCCCACCTCACCTCTTGCTTTAGTCACATTCCCAGGGCACTGTTTCTCATTACCTGTCCATCATTTCAATATTTTGAATGACATATTTGGGAGATGAAATTTAACATAAAAACAACACTCCCAAAGAACAGAAAATACACTGCTTTTTGCCCTTTTACCTTTTTCCTCCTGTCTGTCTCTGGGCCTAGCCTTTTATCTTTTGATTGTTTTGATATGCACAAGCCTTCTTAAAGGTAACGCAAGTTGTTCTACAAATTGTTGGTTCCATCAATTTTAGCCTCAGGTTCAAAATGCCCTCACAGAATGTGATGGAAAGATGAGATCAGAAATTGATTTGAATTTAATTTAAACTCCGTGACCAGAACTGAATGATGTTTTGAATCAAGTTCATCCAACTGTTTTGTTCTTTTCTATTCTATTGAACTTCTCCAAAGAAAGACTACAGATTTTATCTTTATTGTAGGTTACTGGGTTTTGGGTTTTTTTTTGTGTGTGCGTATCATGTTCAATATATTGTTCCAAAATATTTAGAAATAGAGTGCTTGTTACTTTTGTCCCCTTACAGTTTGGAGGGCTTTATTCTCTGTAATTAAGCCTGGATTTTATCATTCAATTGCTAGCAAAAATAATAAAAACTGTGTGGTGCATTTCAACTTCTGACAGGAGTGATCTGCACAGAGCAAATTGTACTCAAGAAGATTAAATTATTTTCTTCCACCTGTATAATAATGAACCTTATTCATGAAACAACCCATTCAGTTGCAAGAAATAGCTTAGTGGTTAAATAGAAGATTTTAAGACAACCATTGGCAATCAGTGTGCATTGTACCTAAAGTTAAATATGTTGTTTAAGGTGATTCATTGATAAAAGCTCCATTAATGGTGATGTAACCTGAAATGTGGGACTGTATTCTGGGTATCACTCAAGCACAAATATCAGAAAGGCAGAAAGCTCAAAAAGAAAACCTGACTTGCAGCTTATTTCCCGTGGCAAGTAACTTGCTACAGATGTGTGAAAGAATGGCTGTACATCTAATATCTTGCTACTTCCTCAGTTGTTACAAATCTATGATTTGGAAGTGCTGGGATTCCTGGGTACTTCTGTACTTACCAGGTGTTTTTACCGCCATTTCATGACTCCCTCTTGGACTTGTCATGTTTATTTGCTGACACTCATCATCTTGCACTGCATGTTCTTGAAGCCAGAGAACATAAATAACACTGGAAAGCAATTTTCAGTATTATTTTAGACTCTCAAATCTGCCACTTCCAGAGTTCATCCTTTCTAAACTCTTTCCCTGATCTACTCCTCCTGCAATGACAAATTGTCTTTCTATTTCTTTTCAAATAATCTTTGGATTCCAGGAAAAGGAAATCAGTAAACCTCTGAAGCAGAAAGACTGTTAGACTGGAAAGATTTTGCAAGCAATGAGACATTGTTTAATTGCAGCTTTGCTCTGGCAGATTCTGCTCAGTAGACAACACCACTGTGTCTTGTGCTTCTGTCCACAAATCTTTAATATTTGCACAGAAGAAATCTTGGCTAAGTAAAAGGCTGTTTCAACTGTATTGCCCGTTAATAAATCAACTGTAAATAGCAACGGGTCTTTCAAAGAATACAGACTCTGGCATTATTAGTAAGGAAACAGGAAAGTCTCTTGCATCATCTTTATAAAACACAAAATCTCAGTTCCCAACTCCTTGGTTATATGCTTTTCTTAGTTGACTATGAGATGAGTTATCTCCATTTTTGATGTGCTGGCCATAAAACAGCATTCCCAAATTTGGATGACTTCCCAGAACTGCATTATACTGAGGCAGTACAGCTCAGTTTCCATATACTTATGTGTTCCAAAACATGGGCTGGTGTACTGGAAGGCAAAAACTTATGAACTGAGGTATTAAGATTTCCAGGTATCATTTTTATTATTTCAAAAAAAGCAAGAATGGAGCAATTAGTTTCATTATTTTTGCTGCAAAATTCATGTCAGGATTATTTAAATACTTTTATGTATGTTATTGACATATTAAAAAAACCCTTAAGATTGTGAGTTGTATAGCAGCAAAGAGGATGATCTTGTTATCTTTCCTTAACCAGGTTTGAAGATGAAGAAAGAAATTGGTAAGTCTGAAATATTTAGCTACTGGTAGACTATGCGTGGTGTACACTCAATAATTGTATTCTGCTAAAGCATCATTATATTGGTCTCTGCTCTGCAGTGGTGTGCTGATGCTGGCCAATACAGTTTGGCTAATTTTCTTCACAGGAGCTTGTATGGAGCTGTGTTTTGGATTTGTGTTGACAAAAGTGTTGATAACACACTCATGCTGTGGCTATTGCTGAGCAGTGCTTACACAGAGTCAAGGTCTTTCCTGCTTTCCATGCAGCCATGCCAGCAAGAAGGCTGGGGGTTCACAAGCAGATGCGAGGGAAAACAGCTGGGACAGCTGACCCCAACTGACCCAAGGGATAATCCATACCGTCTGATGTCATGCTATAAAATCAAAGGACATTAGAACAAAAAAGTAACAGAAGTGTTTTGGCATCTGATGCTAAGCAGCAGGTAAATATTAGGTTAAAAATTATAATAACAGTGTTTCATTGAATAGGACAAATTTGGCCCTGGGCACAATAATTTTTCAATTAATCTCATTACAGAAAAATTAGGGATATAGGTATGACATTCATACAGCATGTCATCTTTGAAATGTTTTCTCAATAAAAAACATCAGAATATTTTCCAATTTCATGCATATGGGAGATATTCACTAGGAAAGTCTGCACTGCAGAAATACCACAGAAATTTTTGAAGCAGTCCAAATCATTAGTTTATTAACAGGAGACAACCCCTGGACTACAGTTCTTCACTGTATCATAGCATTGATTAATTTCTGTTTTTTGTCACCTTTTATCCATTCCTTATTTATTTTCAGACTGTAGGTAATTAAATCCTAGCTTCTGAAATGGTCCTGCTCTTACTCTCTCTTACAAAAGACTCAAAGTGTGCATGCAGAAAAATAAGAAAGCTTTGGCTGTTTTTCAGCACTGGTCCTTGTCTTTAGCTTTCTGTAGCTGTCACTGGCTTTGCTGCTGTTGCATTCCTAAGCCTCATATCCTAGACAGGCAGACCGGTACTCCTTTAACAGATGATTGCCCCTGTGCTCTAGAGGTCCCCTTTTGTGTAACTGGGAGTACAAGAGAGGATTTTTGCATACTGGTAATTTGTCTTAATAAGTGGGTGAGGTATGGCTTGGGTGTTCACCACGACACAGGGACCAGAGAAAAACTGTCTTGTGCAGTAGGGTAGATATGGCCATTATTTGCTTGACTGAGATGATGATGAACTAAAGAAACTAAATGAATTTGATGATGAAATGTTTGTAGATCAAAGCCTTTTTCACTATAACATGGGCAGAGGTGATTAAGATAAAAATAACAAGGGTTATGTGCCAAATGATCTCAACCTTGTATCAGAGAAACAAATTCTAAAAAAAATATTCTGTCATACTGTTTAGCTTTTAGCTTTTCTTTTGTGATTACCATCAATGGTGTCAATTGTGATTATTACTTTATAACACATAATTTTTTGGTTTTTGTAAAAGATCATTATAGATCACACAGATCATAGCTCCATTAATTCATAACTATTTCTTTAGAGTTTTTGCTGTGGAATATCTACTATAACCTGCTGTTTCAGTAGAAAAGGACTACCTTGTGTTATTCCACTCAAGAATTCTTTGTCTTGAGCACATTCAACATGACACTGACCAATTCATGTTAAGCAAATTAGCTAATGGATTTAACAAGTTAAGGAAAACAAATAAGTTGTTTTCAGAAGCGTATGATATTGAAGAGGAGATACTGATTCTTCACATACAGCATTGTCAAATTCTTTGGGGTAAAGCTAACATAACTAGAAAAAATGAAGATGTACACATCCAGAATCAAAATCACAGGTAAACAATGCAGTCTGAAATCAGTCTCCATATTATGATTTTGTTGGGTTTTGTTTATTTGTTTGCTTGTTCATGTTTTTTTGTTTGGGAGGGTTTTTTTGTACTGGATAATTTATTTTAAAAATAATAGAATATTGCTCATGGGAGGTGATTGGAAAAAAGCCATACCAGGTGAAGTTGCATGAGTATTTCTACAAAAGAAATTAAAAAATGTGGTTTTGTCCTTCACACTGGGAAAACTCTCTTTTCACCTTTCTGGCCCCAAATACAGTTTCACAGGTCATTCTGATCTCTATCATCCTAGATATAATCAGTTTTCAAGGTGATTTACAGAGATCACAAGTATTTATCGAATCCTTTTTGCTGTGCAATATGAATTATTGACATGCCCAAGGCCCACCATGCTGGTTATTTCATTCAGAGTAAATAGGTGATGATGTGCTTATGTGTGTAGAGAGCAGACTGACAGAAATGGGAACAAAAGGATGAGGACAGCAAGAGTGTAGTTATAAATATCTAAATAGAAAATAAAGTGACGGAAGACTGTCAGACACTATAAACAAAAAAAAAATTATGCTGCAAACCAAACCTTAAATGGAATTTAAAAAAACGTTTGTTACAGTCTATGAAATATAAAACCAAAAATATTTTTCATTTTCAACTTTAGATGGTTTCAGTGTGAGAGGATCCCTATCAGGCTGGATCCATAACGATTGTGGGGTACCAGGCAAAATCCAGTCTGTACATACAAAGCTTTATAAGACTTTTTCTTTGGCTTTTGCTGGGGCTTTTCTGTAATGACCAAGTTAGGTGCCATTCACTTTGGTTGGTGTATCACCATATTCAGCCATTCTGTCTGATGCTAAATAAACTGGACTGTTATAATTACTTATCTTACTGAAATAAATCTATATTTATTTTACTCCTCCCTTTCCCTGCTAGTGATGCACAGTAAAACTGAGAAATTTTACTGATGGCAACAGAAAACATCACAAAACACTATAACCATCTTATTGCATAAGAAACAACTTTGAGTATTCTAATTTTGCATCTTATATCTCTTTTAGAGGTTGTTTCCTTTCCAGTGATTGCCTACCATGACAGATGTTTAAAATGCACATTGGTACTCTCATTTCCAATTTCATGCCAAAAGAGCTGGTGTGTCTTTAATGAAACAACATACAAAAAAATACAAAGCTCTATTTGGCAAATACTATGTCATCATAATTCAGTTCTTCAGACATTTCTCAGGGCTGCTCATTAAATTTATTATCACAAATGAAGTTTATAAAATCCCTGTGTTGAATGCTGTGTTGACTCACACATAATAGAGTAAGAAATGTCTAATAGTGATGTAATCCCATGGGGAGCATCTTTTTACTTTTGAAGTAATGCAAATAATATTCTGTGTTGCATTAAATTAGCATGAGGCTGATAAAGGGTAAAACCTATCAGCTGTATCGTTCTCAATTTTGCTGTTCACTGGTAGTGCTAGCAGTTGCTACAGCAAATTCAGAATGATAAACCTGATGAAAAAGCCCTTTAATAGGAGCTCTATATCTAACAATTGTCATGTCACGCAAAAAAATACAGAAAATTTAAATAATTCAAAAAGTCATTTATGTATTCATCTTGATTAAATGAAATATTAAATAAAGTCTGTCAACCTTTAAACATTATCTGTCATAAGCCATGTCTATCATTGATCAGCTTTTGCAGAAATACTTCTTTTGGGGTATTTTTGCACAGGTTATACAAACTTGATTTTGCGTAGTTTTTGAGGGGGCTTTTTTTTTTGGTTGTGATTTTTTTTTGTTTGTTTAATTTTACTTTTATTTTGAGGTAAGTTGCATGGGATGAGATATACTAAAGAACATCCATAGATTAAAAAAAATTAATTATGTCTCAGGATCACGTAATTAGTGATAATAACCAGTTGTCCATGTTGGGAGAAGGTGACATCTAAATCCCAATGTCATTATTTAACATGGCAGGCAGCTAAACACCACATACCCATTTTCTTACATCCTGGCCTCAAAGTGGGATAGGGAGAGAATCAGGGCTGGGTTGAGATAAAGATGTTTTAATAGGACACAAAATAACTACTACTATTACTACTCCAACCGACAGCAACAAAACTATTAGAATATACAAAAGTAGTGATGAACAACGCAATTGCTCATCACCTGCTGACCAGTGCCCATCCTGGCCCTGAGCAGCAGCTTCTGGCCAACTTTCCCCCTGGTTTATACGCTATCATATGCTAGGGAATATTCCTTTTGCCCATTGGGGCCAGCTGTCCTGGCTCTGTCTCCTCCCAACTTCTGCTCAGCAGCCTCTTCACTGGCAGGGCAATATAATAATTTGAAGAGTCCTTGACCTGGAGTAAACTCTACTGATCAACAACTAAAAAATCAGTGTTATATTGTTCTCATCCTAACAAACACAGCATTGTACAAGTTACTGGGAGGAAAATTAACTGTATCCATACTGACACCAGGACACACAACCGAATAAAATCAGTCATCCAGTTATTCTTGACTTATCTAGACTAATAATGAACTAGTTGTTCAAGCAGGCTTTTTATTTATAGATTTTTTCCTTTACTGTCTGGCTTGTACAAAGTATCAAGCATTGTTCTTCCTAGTTTTCCCATGTTTTGGGTAAGAATAAATGAGGTTATACTTTTCTGAACTACTTAACTTTCTTTAAACATTGTACCAGCTACACCTTCTAGCATTTATAAGGCTGGTTCCTGGCCCTTTTGCATCCATTCCCTGTCAAACTCACTTCATCTTCCCCACAGTAGAAATAAGAGAACTATTTCCTGAATATTCCAGACCAAACAGGGAAGCATAAATAAGCCCCCCTTGCCTTAAATATCCATAAGAAAGTGTATGCTTATTCCTACAGGCATCCATAAAAGCATGTAACAATGTTATCAATGTTATTGATTTCATCTGTAATTACAACTACCATCAGAAATCTCCCAGACATTTTCACTGTAGGACCCCTTAAAAGGTTTAAATCCTTCCCTTCTTTTCGACATCCTCAGTGTTCATTATATCTCTCTGCTTCATTGAGCACTCTATCCCTAATATTTGTGAAGAAATAATCTATTTAGGAGGTTTCCTTTTGAACCACCATGTTAGCAAATTGCCTGCAATAGCTGTGGACTATAACATTCCTGTCTAATGAGGGAATTGATAATATGCTGGACAGATAAGAGAGACCTATCCTTTATTTATAAAATGGGATTATCAAATAAATCCCTCTTGAAATTTAGTTCATGTAATGATTTTACTTTTTGCTTCTTTTTTGGTTTTTTTTGTTTGTTTTTTAATTCTAGCAATTTTATTTATCACTCAAACATACTTAATTTAAATATTTCACATTTGTGTTAAAAGAATGCTGAAGTTACAAAACCAAGGTCATAGGAAGATACAAATGGTTAAAGTTTAAACTCTCTGTGTGTCACCGTTTGGTCTCCTACATTAAGGCATAAACTCAGCTGCTGGATCCTACAGGGAGACTTTTCAATGACAAAGATGTTGAAACTGAAATATGGGAATTTAGAAGTGGAATTTATTCCCTAGATTCCAGTCCAAAATTTCACTAAAAATCTGCGAATCCTCTTGTTCAGGTAGTAGATCTTGAAATTATTTGGTGAAGTGTTCCTATGAGGTTGAACATGCAGAAGCTTCTGAGGTGTAACTGTTCTGTACTCAGAGACAGTTTGCTGTCTTGGGGCCAAGACAGCAATCTTAATCTTAATCTTGAGGCCAAGACCAGGGTACTCTGTGAGAATCAGCTGTTTTCTGGATCAGAGTCTTATTCTGTACTCATAAATGTTACACACCTAAACTCACCATGGCTTGACTTGCATAGTAGATATGGCAGATGGTATGGAATAAGGTTAAAGTTTGGGAGAAAGAGTAATCTCAAACTTCCTGAATTACTCTTCCAATCATACCAAGTACATTGCTATACCTTAATCCTTCCTTATTGGCTATGTTTTCAGGTAAAATTATTGAGATGGGCTAGGAAACCCATTTTTACAAAGATGTTTTTGCCATCACTGTGGATAAACACCTACAGTGGTTTCACCATGCATGACACTTCCTCTCAGCTGTTCTAATCACAGCATCATGGAATCACAGAATCACAGAATATGCTGAGTTGGAAAGGACCCTCAAGGATCATCAAGACCAACTCCTGCTCTGCACAGCACCATCCCCAAGAATCACACCATGAGCTTGAGAGCATTGTGCAAACACTTCTTGAACTCTGCCAGGCTTATCTTTCAATTCAGCACTTCAGGAACCCAGAAGTTTTCTCTTGATATCCAAAGCCAAATCACTCAACATGTTAAGTCCCTTTGAAAGTTGTCTAATAAAATAATAGAATGGGAGTTTTTTCCAAATAGCACTATTGTACTATTTCTCAACTAGCCATTCTGATAATATCAAAATATTCCATCTGCTTTCAAAACTTGATGAACAGTTTGGCAGAAGGTACATTTAATTTACCTGATAATAGCAATATTTCAAATAAAATTATATTAAATGACTCCTTTCTTCTATGTAACTTGTAAGATTTAAGAGTTGTCTTTTTTTTTCTCCTATTATTTAATTTTTTCCTGCACATACATCCTGAAAGTCATTAAGTTATTTATCATTCACTTACTACTTCTCAGTTGTGGGAACCAGTCTACCTTCTTTTTGTAACAAAATGGAAAAGTGTATTAGATTGGTTTAGATTAGATAGATGACATGCACCTGACTGTGTACAGAATAATCTAGTTGTGGCTTTATTTAATCTAAATGAAGGGAATATACTTACCTTGATCAATCAAACTGAATAATAATGATGCACTTTACAGTGACTAGAATCAGTTTTCCCAGAACAGCACCATGTGATTTCATCCTCCAAACCAGATGGAAAAAATGCTCCACTGCTCTTACACCTGACAACTTTATTTTCCCATGTTCAATTTTTCAAAGCTGAAAAGGAATTCTGGAAGGTGTCTGTCTCATAAAACATTAACTAGGTCTCTCTCCAGGCAGATTTTTCCACTATAATGTTCCAAAAGAGTGCAAAATAAAATGGACAAGGAAAACACAGTGATTTGAATAATCATATTCACTAGAGATTACTTATAGGCACACATGATACAATAAATTTTACTCTACACTCAATTTAAATAAATGATAGCTTTTGTAAAGGAGGAAGAAACTGTCTTATAATATTGACCCAATGCATAAGCCTGATCTTAAATTGGTCTGAAGTTAAATAGAGTTCACTTTGGGGCTTACTTTAAATAGTATTCTGACAAAACACTAAATAAAATCACTTATTCTAGTAAGAAAAGTTTCAAGGAAGGAAGGTTTACCAAACACCTTATTAAAATATGTGTATGAAAACACATAATATACAATTTACTTTTCCCCAAAATGCACTTAAAAACATTTATAAATATTAAAAAAGAATGATATATGTTAGGAATTGATACCTGACACAACCCCATATTTTGTAGGCAATTCTAGATGATGTAAGCAGGAATTGTTACAGCTAAAATCACGATGATTACATCAGTCATTAAAGTAATTGTTTAGTTATTATTTATTAACATTTTTTTTAACAATTCTTTCCCCTTCCTGTTTTTTTTGGGTTTTTTTTTGGCTTTCAGCCTTTCCTGATGAACACCTCTCTTTTTTGTGTTGAAACATATGGTTTACTTTTCTGTTGTTCGTGGGATTTGTGGAAGCAGGTAGGGAAGTCAGGCAGACAGGCTTCAAGACGGTGAAGAAGAAGGATTTATTTACAAGTTCCTTTTATACACAGTAATAAACGAATATCCATTGGTCAAAGACAATCCACCCCCCAAGACCTATTGGTCAAGACTTGTACAACATCTAACACAAAACACAGAGATTAAGAAAGTACAAGAAGTACAGTTTATTTATATTCTCCATGAGAGAGAAAGGAAAATTCTAAAACAGTGCAACTACAGAAACATAACAAACAGGAGTACTTACAGCAATACCATCAGTACCAACACTTAAAATAACAACGTTACTTAATGAACAGCTGAAGAGATCCAGTGGTACCAGACTGGTATATCAAGAAGATGCTTACATTTTACAGAACTTTTTTCTCCTAAAATGTCCTAAAGTGCTGTTAACCTGTGTGGTGCTAAATTTTTTTAGTGGTCATGTTTTTTAAACATGCAGCCCTTTTTTATATTCTAAGACCTTTACAAACCTCCTGTAAGTACATTCATTTCTTTAACATTGTTTCACTGAAAATGTGGAGAGAATTGTTTCCTTTCCTTTCCTTTCCTTTCCTTTCCTTTCCTTTCCTTTCCTTTCCTTTCCTTTCCTTTCCTTTCCTTTCCTTTCCTTTCCTTTCCTTTCCTTTCCTTTCCTTTCCTTTCCTTTCCTTTCCTTTCCTTTCCTTTCCCTCTTGTATTGAAATGACCTACCCTACCACATTGGTGACATACCCACTGTCTAATAGCACATTGAGTGCAAATGTCATATTCAAAAGACAAAGCCACTCTTCATGGGAAGTCAGCATAGAGTCCTAATACAAATCTCGTTGAAGCACTGAAATCCATAGAGAGGTAAAAAAAAAGAAAAAAAGAAAAAAAAGAAAAGAAATACTGATTTCAGTGACCATGGAGAAAGCCAAGAAATGCAAAAAATATATTCACTATAGTACTGCTATATAGAACATTAAGATACATTTGTTGCAATGAATGCAAGTAATGGACAATGGAAGCCCATAACAATGCACTTAGCAGGGAGAACAGTTCTCACTGTGTAAGAGGGGTTGAGGGACCAATTTGACAAAGGAGAAGGTCACACAGCAGATTATTGCTCTTTCAACACAGAATGTCATTTAATAGAAAGTACATTGTAGATTGTGTCAGGATGAAGATTCTCTGCTGTTAACAGAAAGAAATAAAAATGAGAGATAGCAGAGGAGGTGGAGTTATAAAGAGTGCTTCAAAAAGGGTGAATGTAGAATTAAATTAGGGTAGTCAGTGACCATATTGCAGAAAGATAAAATACAAGTTCCAAATGACAAAACAGAAGATAATTTTACTGCCAGCATGTCAGACTTCCAAAGATAGACATTGATGGAAAGATCACAGTTCTTAAGACAGAAAATAGCTACACCATTGAGAGCTTTAGGTGTGATGCATTTTCCTCCCGCTGGTTTTGAAGGAGCTCTGAAAGTAAATTGTACTGCATTCTACTAAGGGACTGATATGATGAATGACAAATTAAACAAATTATAGGTGACACCAAGTTCTTGATTCTTGGATTAAAATATTCAAATAGGGATTTGAAAGTTTTCTATAAGGCCTGACATTTAAGACTGCAAATTTTGTTGAGTAGCTAATTTCCATATGTAATATACATGAAGACCTCAAATTCCACATATTGTGCAAGAAACTGCCTTTTAGGTGGAGATATATCAGAAATCCCAGCATCCTGTGGGGCTGCCAGTGTAGAGGTTTGTATGTGTATGCTTTTATCTCTTCATGAGCCAGAGGTGGTAGGTGCATTGTGGGCACTGGTTGACTAAACAGGCTGTGGTGATGGCTGAGGTGTTGATTATTATTTGACAATGAAATATTTAGAATGACTGATCACAGAAGGATTCCTACATCTACATTCCACGAGGGGCCAATTTAATGTCTTTTAAGATCTGTGAGTGTCCTCATTAACGTAATTTTTCAAGCTACAACTTTACCCCATTCTAAGATGGATACGGTGCATTTCTAAGTCTGAAGTGCTGCTCCTGCAAGCAGTCGCTGCCAGAGAAATTGGCACTGAGACCAAAACTGAGTGTTGATTTTTAGCTGGTTGAATTTCCAGGGGGTCAACAAACTGATCTGCCTCACTGCTTGCTTAGCCAAAATGCAGAAGGCAGAGGGAATGTGCCTTTACTGACATGGAGGAGGTTGGCACTTTCAGCGTGACACTGTCCCACATGGGCTTGAGGCTCTCAGGGAGCTTCAGGGAGCTTCACTGCCAGTGGGGACAGGAAGAGAGCAGATCATGCTCTACCATGTTGAACTAGTAGGGAAGGGAAAAAAAAAGGAAATTAGGTAAACAGTATAACTGAAATAAAACAACAAAGCAAATGGCAGAAGTTAGTGCATTTAAGCAAGATATTTAACAAAAAAAAAAAAAAAAGGTGTTACGCTTTATTGAAGAGTAATTACGGGAGCACATGTATCATGGGTGGATAGCTTCCAGGAGCAACTGGTGTGGCTGCAAATAGAGACAAGCAAAAAAGATAATGTGACAAAACTTGAAATCTTTTATTGAGGAAGCCTTATAGAGAAAAAGGAACAAAAGGAAAAACATCTGTTTTCTTTGTATTTGTACATCAGAAATCGAGGCGTATCTGCAGTAACACATACTTTGCTATATTCTGGTAAGTAAATAGAAGGAAAGTCAGAGAATAGACATTTCCTTTTACAGTGTAACAGAGTCATCCAGAACCAGTGTAGAGGAATGTATTAAAATGAAAATATACAAGTATTTGTACCAGATCTATGAACTCTTGTTACCTGAGACCCCTGTGTCTCATTATTATTTGAAAATCAAATGTATTTAATTGATTTTTTTTTATTTGTGTCTTCTATTAAAGAATAGAATCACATTATGTTAGTTTTGCATATTGTACTCATAGCATTTATTTTCTTAAATCCTGAAGAAATAAAGGTTTCCTTACAGTGACAAAGGTGTTAAGCAATAGTTTTTACACATAAGATGGACAATATATAACAGCCTAGATGCCATTTAGTTTTTTATGAAGCAACTGCATGCACACCATTTGTATATACAACAAATCGGAAGTCATATTAAAAAAAAATATTTTTCATATGTTATATGAAAGGACAGCTGTCCTGAAAGTCCTAAGTGTGATATCTGTTAATTTTGATGGAAGGCAGCGTATATCCTGTCTAATAATACATTTCTTTTTATTTTTCCACTTGCTTCTCACTTCTGTTTTTACAATCAGAATGCAAATTTTCCTTCTAAATGACACTTGAAAGAGAAGATATTTAAAACAAAAACAAAAGTAAGAAAAGCCCACAAACATTGCATACCTCCATTGTTTGCAAACACCACATATTGTTTTAAATTCTTTCAGGATCTCATAAAGACAGATATGTATCAGCAGAAAAACAGAGTAAGCAGAAAAATCGAGTAAGACTCAAAGTAAATGATGCAGATAATAGTGATTTAGAATCTCTCTGCAAAATGTACACTGTCCCCATCTTTAGATCCAGATGTTTTCAAAACCAGGAAACTGTATTATAAAACAAGCAAACAAACAAACAACTTGACAGAAAGGTATTCTTAGCTAAATTTATTAATAAGATTTTAATGTGCCATATGGTCACTTGGCTCTTCCAAGAAGCACAGATCTGTGGATGAATGTACTGAAGTGTGCCAAGCAGTGGAAAAATTGATGCCACCCTGGAGAAAGAAATTCTTTCAGCAGTGTTTTTCAGCAGTGTCACTTGTGACACATTTCCAGGTAGTCCTTTCTGACCCAGTATGCTTTCAGTGATCTCAATTTAGCTTGCTGTTTAGAGGCGTCTCTAGACATCTTGGTTACACAAAATAGAGCACATTTATAGGGTTCACCATGTTATCTAACACAGCTTGCTTGTGTCAATATATTCCATGAAGGAAATACAAACAAAAGGATTTACAAAGATTATAAAAGCCTTTATTCAAGTAAACAAAAAATAGGCAAAACACACATTGCTTAATGTGTTGGGGAACTCAACAAAAATTTTCATTTTACCTGAAAATAAAGAGAATATAGGGGGGTTTTACCTATCATCCAAGGATAAATATTTTTATTGCAGCATTTTCTGTCAGAATTTTGTGCTTCCCTTTCATTAGGGAGCTATAGGATCTTGTGGTTGTTTTTTACAGGAGCTTGGATTATGAACTGTAATACATATGCTAAATTCATCCTCAAAGTGTTAAATATAGTGTTACCCTCTCTGCAAAAGCTGTTAGACCTTATTTTGTTTTATTTAAATGTCTTTTTTTATTGCAATATGTTCTTTCAGTGCCATGTTACCTGACATCTTGCAACATTAGCCAGCCACTGTAGATACTAAAGGGAAATACTAAAAAGGTGCCAGCATATTCTTATTTAGAAGATTATCCTGACTCTGAAGGCTGCAGCACAAGGAAAATAGAGGTTTAACAGTGTGGATATGCAAAGAAAATAAAAGACACTGTTGCCTATAAAATGTCATTAGCTTTAAAATCAAGGAAATAATTACTTTGATCAAGTGGGGATTGGTCTACTCTGCCATGTCTCAAGTAAAAGGACAAGAGGAAATGGCTTAAGTTGCACCAAGGGAGGTTCAGACTAGATATTAGAAAATCACTGAAAAAGTGTTAGGCATTGGAATAAATTGCCTGGGGAGGTAGTGGAGTCACAGTTTCTGGAAGTGTTCAAGAGGCATCTGGATACAGCACTTGGGCATATGGTTTAGGGCTGATTATGGTGGTATTAGGTGGTTGGTTGGACTAGGTGACCTTGAAGGTCTCCCAAACTTGATGACTCTGTATTTCTGTGAAATGCACTATCACCCAATAGAATTTATTGTTCACAGTAAAACCAAGGCAAAGCCCGTGCAAAATCCAGAGAGTGGGATGTTTATATGAACAACAGTCTGAAATAGATGGTCAAGAGAAATGTCCTCTCCTCTCCTCTCCTCTCCTCTCCTCTCCTCTCCTGTCCTCTCCTCTCCT